>APFE031354469.1:60070-72235 GCA_000404065.3 Pinus taeda | reverse complement strand
TTGTACCTCACCCACTCCAGACCAGATCTCTCATATGCAGTCGGGGCAGTTTCCCGATACATGCAGGAGCCGCATGAGCTACACTGGAATGCTGCCAAGCGCATCCTCCGATATGTGCAGGGCACCATCACCTTCGGGATTCACTATGCAGCAGGCAGTGCATTGAATCTCCTTGGCTTCACAAATTCTGATTGGGCGGGAGACAGCATTGATCGTAAGTCCACCTCCGGATATTCACTCAGTCTAGGATCTGGCCCTATCTGTTGGTCGAGCAAGAAGCAGGCTGCTATTGCTCTCTCTTCAGCTGAGGCCGAGTACAGAGGAGTAGTCAACATCACCATTCAGGCTTTGTGGCTACAAAACTTCCTCACTGAGTTGGGCGTTCAGTTCCGCCAGCCCATTGTCATCTGGTGTGACAACCAGAGCACTCAAATTTTGCAGGGATCCAGTACAGCGGCAGCGGATGAAGCACATAGAGATCCATATGCACTACATCAGAGACTTAGGACATGATCGGGTCATTGATTTGCATTTCTGTCCCTCAGCCGAACAGACTGCAGACATCTTCACTAAGACATTCACTGAGTAGAATTTTCGCTCTCTGCGTGATCGTCTTGGAGTGAAGGACATAGTTGCTTAGCAACTGTTTTTTTTTTTCTTTTCTTTTCTTTTGATTACATTATATTTTGAGGGGGGGATTTTCCCACGAGGTTTCCCTCTTTCCTCAATTTTAATACATGTTGCATTGTATTTTGGGTGACCTTTGGCCTTAGTTGTCGGGGCCCATTTTCTATTTTTCCCCATAGTGGTGTTGAGGGGGGGTGTTGGAACTACTACACCTACATGCAGACTCTCAGTTAGAGCATGCAACTACATGCAACTACATGCGGACTCTTAGTTAAAGCATGCAACTACATGCAACTACTACACATCTACATGCGGACTCTTAGTTAGAGCATGGGATTACATGCAAGATTCCTTTTGCATGACTTACTCCTTGATTTGCTCCTTCTTTAACTCCGCAACTGACTAGTTATCTCCGGAACTTGTTGTAGGTTTTGAGTCTTTTCATTGATCACCACTATAGTTCATTACCTTGGGATCTTCATCCAGTAATGCTATATAATGAGCATTGTAACATATTTTCTAATGAATCATTCTTTTCTTCTTTCAATTTTCTTTTAATGTTTTTGCTCTGCAAAGCTGTGTGTTCAACCTTTACTAGCTAAATTCATCTGTGCAGGTTTTCTAACACATTTACAATGCCTCATATCTCTTTGGAACTGAATCTCTGAGAGTATAGATAGATCTGAATGCTTAATCACTCGTTGATTCAATTTGCTGGGCAGCGTGAAACCCCAACACCAATCCCTATGGCCTGCGTTCTCAAAGACTTCATGAGCAACACAGAGCTGCTACCAATGCGTTTAATTATATGGAAAGTGCAGCACGGTGTTTCAGACACCAAACGACCTCAAGAACCAGAGGCACATTTAGTGTCTCTGGTGCAAATAATTATTGCTCGATTTCTGGTCACTATGAACAATGGGATGACACCGGCACAAATGTATGAATGGTTGATCTGCATAGACTGTAATGGCATACAAATTCTTGTTTTCTTCTCTGCAGGTCCAGGCTTGTTTTCTGCTCGATACGATGCGTATAAATCCTGCGATGTCGCGGTCAGGGTCAAGTCTGTCAATCCTGCAACAAGATTTTCCACCCAACCATCTAGCCGCAATGTTCATTTTGTTGATGTATGCAGAATCACTATTCTCTAGGGGTTACTACCATGGAATGTGTTCATCGGCAACACTTCAATGGCCTCTTTAACCTGCCATCCCAAATTAGATTATATATAAACCCAAATAAAAGTACTCTTGCAACGACAGCCGTGGAAGCGGAAGCGGAGGAGGAGGAGCAGGGCGAGGAGAAAGGCGTTGGCTTCGAGCGTAAGGCGATTGGGGAGTATCAGTCGGTCTGAGCCGCGAGATTCCGGAATGCAATGTGTTAAAAACTGTGCAACCTGGTAAAAACTAATTGAACCTGGGAGGAAGTATCTCACTAGCTAAATCTACCCAGCCCCAAGCCTTCATAAAAACACTTTTAAGTTTCAATATAATTAAATAACTATAAATTAAATAGTAGAAAAGTATAGTGATGGATATCAATATTTATTAACCATTTAATTAAATATAACTATATTAATTATATACTTCTATTCATACTGTCTTATAAATTTTTTAAAATAAAATTTTAATAAATACAAATACATTAAATACAGTCGTACCAAACTATAATTAGATACAGTCTTCCCGGATGCATTAGTACGAAATTTCTCAATAAAGCTTTGATATTTATAAAGCACCTGGTGCACACATATTCACAAAACTTCATCTCTGCGGGGAACAAACTACACACCAATTTCAAAAAACATTTTCAATATGTATTGAATATTATTATTATTATTCCTAAAGTTGATGAAATACTAAGTTTCTATTTACCTACTACTATTATTCCTAAAATCATCTTGCTTGCATGAATTTGGGCATCTGGTTGCTTTACATTAGGGACAAGTTTGGGATTAGTCAAATCCAATCAATTTAATAGATATTTTCCTGTTTTGCATGTCTAAAATCAGTTGGGCAGCTGTTAAAAGCAAGTCATTAAGGCAATCACCAACATGGTAACATACATGCCCATCCATCATGATTTATTTTCTGGTGGTTTCCATAGCTTCGACTGTGGCAGGCTCCACCCCCGCTCCCTCTTTGACACGCTCCTCTGCTCCGACTTAATCACTTGGATGTACTTAATGCAAGTAGATGTAGTTAATGAAAATGCACTGTCCACCTACACACATTCAACGAAACCTCCGCGCGCTAGATTCCAAACTCGCAGTCCCGCTCAAAATGTCAAACTCACAGTCCCGCTTGAAATGAAATGTGAGAGGGTGGGCTGTGCCACGTAAATTTATTAAACTGAAATGAAAAATGCCCTCCCTATAAGAGGATTAGAAGGAAGACCTGGAGTGTTTCGCAAATTTCTAGCTATACCATATCCAGTTCAATCTAGATTCGAACTAACGGAAAATTATTGGTGAAGGCGAATTGAACCAAATTTTCAGTATGTTGCGTGCTTCTGTAATGTCAGAAAGATGGACAATGCAGGCGCAGTGGTGGAATATGAAGAAAATTAATTTGACACACCTCTATTGTTATTATTTTAGGACAACAATTTTTATGGTAATAATTTACAGGGTGTTTTCGTGTTCCATATATATTCATGGCAACTTTCTTTTGCTCCGGACCTACCAAAGTTTTACCGAGAGCTTTTATCCAACTATTTCCTTGTTCAAACTCAATTTCAACTTTGAAAAGTGCAGTTCCAGTTCGAATCTAGCACTGAGAGTGCTTCTTTGGGGATTGATGACAGGCTGTCAAGCCTGCAAACCAAGATCTTTTCTTCAGAGATGCATATAGAGCATGCGTTTCAAATAATTGCCCAATAGCAAAAATTATGAAACCATTTCACTGTTTCTGAATATGAAAGTTTATTCCAAGTTCAGTCATTTCACAAATCATCCAATCTATATATATATCTCATTTAAAATAAAACAATTACTTACAAACTTGGCCAGGTAATCAGAATTGATGGCCATTGATGGCCCTTTACAACTGCCCGAAGGCTTCCAACCATAAACCTCACACTCTATCTCACTCTGATCCTCAATGTTCTTGAGGCTACATTATTTATAAAACTTAACATGATTAAAAAATCCTAAAATCACTCAACTAAAACCTCTAAGAGTCTACATGCAATGCATGCACATGGTGAAAAGCATCTTGAGGCTTTTTCCCATTTTTTTTTCCCTATTCTAAAATAGAAAAGCCTTCCTTATCCACATCTATTGCTTTTATGCCTAAAACACTCCCTATTTTATTAAAAATAACAAAATATTTTAAAATAATCACACCCCCCTTTTTATTCCATATTTACAAATGAAGAGGGTCCTGATGCTCCTGCATCATACACCCAACCTTAAAATTAATCATGATCTCCTCATCATGTGCCTGGATCCCATACTTTGTTCTGCAATTGTCCAAATGCTTTATTCCTTTGCTGTCGCTGCATTTCTGTTGTCCTTTCCTCCATCTTCTTCTTTCTGTCAATCAGGTTCAAGTTCTGATTAATCTTGCTTGCTGCTATTTCTATTTTCCTCCATTTGGATTGCTGCATCATCAGCTGCCATATTTCTTCAATTTCTATGTCCAGCTTGCTACTGTTGTTCCCGGTTTCTGTTAATTCAGCTGCTAACATAGAATTTGCTTCCGCTGCCGCCATAGATGTTGCTACCTCCCAAGCTTCCCCTCTGCAACACACTTTGGCTCATCACCTGTAAACACAATCATTGTTAGCAATAAAATCACAAGACCCACTGGTCTCATTTGTCGATTCAGTCACCAAATTCTTTTTCTGCAGCTCCAAGCCTTTTTCAGGATCCAAAAAAATTTCAGTCGCTTTCTCCTCAGCTTTCTCTGGCAATATTTCAGCATGTTGATTTGTATTTACCATGAGACTGTCAGCTAGTCTCACCTTCTTACCGTCCTCTGCTTCCATGGCAATTTTCTGTACTTGTTCACTGTATTGAACTCTTCCATCTGCTGCATTTTCCCTGTCATATCCTGGATTCTCCAACCAGTATTCCAGCAGTGCAATTTCTTTGTAGCATTGTTGAAGCATCACATCATCATTTACAGTCTCATTTATCTTGGCATCCTCTTTCTTATGTCCTCTACTGTGGCTTTTTCCTGAACCTCTGCCATGACTATTAGTAGTCATCTTCTTCTCGTTCTTTCTTCACGAGATCCTTTGCAACAAGCCTCTGCAACAGGTAATCCTCTAGCTGCAATCTTACCTCACTAAGCTCTCCTCACTTAGTCTTTTGGTAAGCACGGGTCCTCCTTCTGGAACCTCTTCCTGAGCAACACCTTTGTTCCTTCTAGGCTTCTGCAATCTCCCACTCTCTCCTGAGAACACTTCAGTTGTCCTCTCTATCCAGCCTTCAGCTGAATGCCAGGTTCACTGCCACCTTCTCTGCAACCATAAACTTCGTTTACAAATTCCAAATCAGAAAAACAATCTCACCTTTAAGATCTTGCCTCATCTTGTCTTCTTTCCACTGCTGCAATCTCGTTCACTTGTGTATGCTGCATATCAGATCTTCAACCAAACTTTCTTCAGTTCTTCAAAAAAAACATACTAAAAAAACAAACTTCTTCTAGAAAATATTCCCGCTCTGATACCACTTGATGACAGGCTGTCAAGCCTGCAAACCAGGATCTTTTCTTCAGAGATGCATATAGAGCATGCATTTCAAATAATTGCCCAATAGCAGAAATTATGAAACCATTTCACTGTTTCTGAATATGAAAGTTTATTCCAAGTTCAGTCATTTCACAAATCATCCAATCTATATATATATATCTCATTTAAAATAAAACAATTACTTACAAACTTGGCCAGGTAATCAGAATTGATGGCCCTTTACAACTGCCCGAAGGCTTCCAACCATAAACCTCACACTCTATCTCACTCTGATCCTCAATGTTCTTGAGGCTACATTATTTATAAAACTTAACATGATTAAAAAATCCTAAAATCACTCAACTAAAACCTCTAAGAGTCTACATGCAATGCATACACATGGTGAAAAGCATCTTGAGGCTTTTTCCCATCTTTTTCTCTGTTCTAAAATAGAAAAGTCTTCCTTATCCACATCTATTGCTTTTATGCCTAAAACACTCCCTATTTTATTAAAAATAACAAAATACTTTAAAATAATCACACCCCCCCTTTTATTCCATATTTACAAATGAAGAGGGCCTTGATGCTCCTGCATCAGTTTATAAATCAAGTAAACTATATTCACATTCCTTATAGTGTTTTGATAAAATTTATCAACATTTGACAAGGTCTCGAAATTTAGTTACATCGTAATGCATTCCCTTAGTGAAATCGATCCAATAAAATGACCTATCCGGGAGTAGAAGATGATTATTTTGTGTAATGACCATCTAATCTGTCTCATCTAACTATTTCTTCACACTGACATTTAGGCATGAGATCCAAAATAAATTATGGCTTGATGGATTCATAGATGCATTTGAATTCTGGCTCAAGAAGAGTAGGTACATGATATGATTAAATACCACACCAATTGAAAACATAAAATACTGTGTGGTAAAATAACAAGAGAGAAAGAGGAGGTGTGGGATCTAATGTGTTCATCCTCCCCATGTGCTTATTTATATAATGATCTAGATATGGCAAAGCTCCAATTCCACTCAAATACATTAAGGTGCATTTGAGGAGGGAGAAGGGGGGAATTTAAACTCTATTTTCCACTTCCATTTAAGTCTTAGTAATTTGTTATTTTAATGAATATTGAAAAGGTTGTAGACCACAATAATATGCATGGTTTTTCTAAATACCATGGTGGAATCTAAATTTTAGAAAACGGAACAATTGTCATTAGTCGACAAAGATTTCATATCAATGTTAAAACATTAGTAGTCCAACATAGTGCTCAATTCGTGTCATTTGTAAGGGAGTTATCACTTGGACAATCTCTAGTTCACATACACATTTTTAAACCAAAAATGTGTTTTATTTTTATTTTATATCATATAAATGACATAATTTTAATGGAATAAATATATATATATAATATATATAAAATATATATATAATATAGTAAATAAATAATAAATAAACATATATATAGCCTACACTTCCCATAATTCCTTTTTGAGCATTAGGCTCCTTTCTTGTCAATATGTACATAAAATTATTACACAATCATATAGAAAAAAAACATTTTTAACACATCACTTATTTGATTAGTTAACTTGTTCAACTATGAAAACCATAGTGGGAAAAATAATGCTCCTCCTAACCAACGGGAATTGGTTTCCACAACCAAATAGAACCCATTTCACATCCAAAACAATTCTTTGACATAGACCATACTAGGTCAACCTAGGGCTCTCTAACCACACCAAGTCTAACCTAGGATTTCATTGACCACACAGGGTTCAGTCTAGAATTTCGTTGTCCATACTAGGTTCAGTGCAGAAATTCCACAAACCAGATAGGGTCCAATATAGGATTCCTCTTGGCAGTTTCCTACCTGTTCCTCCAACAACATCCTGTCTATGAGGAATTTAGAGCTCAACAACTCACTCTTTGGGCCTCCTCCAACAGGCTCCAAAACTAATAGATTTTCCTCAAGATTTTTCCCCTCTCACCATCTTGGTCAACTCTTTTCCCTTACTGAGATCATCTATCTCTAGGGAGAGGAAATTTGAACAAGAAACCACCATCAGCCCATAGCCTCCTTAGGCCTTTCACAACTGTCCCATAACTTTCTAGCATGTGAAATTCTCTTTTAGGACCTTTTCCCACTATAATTTACATAACTAACCATATGCACATTAACATTAAAACATAGGAGCATTTATGTGCATCATGCATTCATACTTGACCATCAGCATGGGTCCTATAATTTTTAAAAGTAAAATTTACAGGAATTCGTAACCAACATATCATATCATACAAGTGATATTCATTCCAGATTTTCCACATAATAATCATCATTCAATTTATAAAATCATTACCATATCTTTCATATCATAAAATTATACCTTCTATTGATAGTTCCAAATCACATTGCAACGTTTTACCTTTCACAAGTTAGTATGTTCCGTGTTACTTGAACGTTGTTATGATATCATTAAGCTACCCCTGCTTAATCACACTAGAAACATTGGACATCACTGCTTTTGATAAAATCATACCTTCTTCAAAATACTATTATTTACAAAGTATATTGTCAATTCAATATTTCAATTATCACTTTTATGCATTAAAAGTAAGCATAAAAATAAGCATACATCATCTAAATGCTACATCCAAGGAACTTTAAAACAAAATTTTCATGGAGTTGTTTTTCCAACAACAATTAAGGGGATAGGACCTTCAAAAATACCATAGCCACTAAAATGACACATCATTTACGCATGTGTATCTAATCAATTGTAATTTTGTATCATTACCAAATTCAAGTCAATCACACATACCTTTCTTGGTTAAAACAATCAATAATGTCAATAGGTTCAAAATGCCATCCTGATTTTTGTTTAGTGATGACAACGAAGACACTACATGTTCACAATACAATAGACTTAACTGATTAGATTTAATGCAATGTCACTGCAGTATTCACACACATTGGGTGAGTTTCTAAAGATTGAAATTAACATATTTGTTAAGTGTAGAATGCATACCAATTAACATCATCATTGAATCATCAATTTGTAAAGATTTGAAGTTTGAACAAGAAATGTAATAATCAACATTAGATTACTACTAGTACTATCATTAAGTTGGTAGAACATACGTAATATATTTCATCTCATGCATTTTAGTACATTATAATACTATCAAATAATCTTGGTTGATGTCACCCTTCCAGATATTATTTAAGTATGTTCATATGAAAAGCGACAACAATTTTTCATTTGTATTTTATTAATGGAATAACAATGCATTAAATCATCCACTTTAATAACACTATTGTATCATGATATAAGTTATTTGTATCATTAAAGAACTTGCAATCATATGTACGCATTTTTAAACAAGTATCAATTTTCGTAATTATCCCAGTTTATTGCATACAATACTACTATGTGTAAAAGTTTTTGCAAATCTTTAATCATACAAAAACATTGATTTATCATTAGTAAGTAATTTTCAATAACAATTATGGTAACAATCTAATCAACCTTAAATCTCATAATGTAGTGCCACCATTAGACCAACAACAAGAACTGAACTACCATAATCACCTTGTTTACAATTTCTAATAATCTTCAATCAAAATTGATTCACGCATATAAGTTTAATAATTAGTCTAACTAACCATCTTAATTCCATCCAAATCTATGGCGAGGCTCAAATGTCAATTAGTCATTAAAGGCAAGTCCTACCACTTGACTCATTGTTTATTTTTAACATCCAAAATGGTTCTTTTAGTGTCTTTTAAAACATTTTATTGTCTTCTTCAAGGAAAACCCCCCACCTTTTCATTTTTTCGTTATCACACAAAATGATACATGCATTCATTCTCTATAAGTAGTGCATTGTAACTTTAGTAACTTTTCTCTAAATGCATCATTAAGCATTATTACCGGAGTATGCATGCAAAGGTGGGTAGTTAATCCACACTATCAAAAGATTGTACATAAATGCAACATAAGTTTTATTGTCTTTTATTTGCATGAAGATTCAAATTTCATGAACACAATTTTAAAGCATACATTATCACTTACTATTCTTCAATGTGGTTATTAACATGCATTATGCATCTCATGTCAAATGTAGTCCACTGCATATATCGTTGTGAAATTTCTTATAATCGTACCTGAGCTAATGTTCATTAGTATAATACCTCTACTTCTTGTTCACATACAAATTCCCAAAAGGAACTAGTGCTACAACCTTTTGCTCTGATACCACTTGTAACATCCCCTAGTAAACCTCGTGTAAAAAAATAGAGGATTATAAAACTTTCACATAATTTACTAGCATGTGACATTCTGAATTACTTAATCCATACTCCTTCACTGACCATTAGATAAAATTATTGTCATTACATAACATAAGTTTATAAATGGAATACCAAGTTACATAACAAATAGCCATTATGGAAACATATTAACATAATTCCCTCTTTTGTAATCTTACATCATTTTCATCGTTCATTTACATATGTTAGTTATTCATATATTTGACGATTAAGTGTCAATTGTCATGCAAGGAAGCAACATCATTAGAATGACAAACACATCATTAGACATTGATACACCCTGGAAACCTCGTAGGGAAAAACCAACAAACATTTAATTTTATTAAACATCTCATGAGGGTGTTCACTCACTCAATGGATGTAAGAGAGTCCATCCCTTAACCATTATCACAAACTATTACAAAGAAATGTCATTTTAAATACAACATAACTAGCTAAAAGCTACTATATTAATCATGATATCATTTACCCGCAAATCATTGAACATTATATCTTTGTGGCTTGGTTATTTTCATCAGTGGATTATCTAGCAGTTGACATTCCTGCAATTTGCATGGACTACTAGATATTTTTATGCCATAATGTTAAATATAATTCAACCTTCTCAAGAGTTACAATCGTTTCCCACAATTACTAGTGTTAGCAAACTATGACATCCAAATAATAAATCTTTTACTAGTTATTCTCCAAGCATCTTTTCATATGGATAAATAAAACGAATACAAAATATTGAGACATGTCTCTTTATTAACATTTCTCATGCATTAATTAAAGGTAGATAACTACCAAAACATGTTTTTTTATCTTTACACATGTATGATTATTATACATGCCAGTCCATTCATATCTTACGTGCATAAGGTAAAATACATAAAGATTACCAAAGCATTCTCACTTGTGCCTACTTCACATATATATTGAGAGAGGGAAACAATTACATTCTAGAATATTATAATATTTAAAATAACTTCCATGATAATCACCATCTTATCGCACAATAAGAAGGAAGTATTTTCAAATTTAAACACCACAACTATTATTTCTTGCACAAGACATATTTTTTTCAAAAGAAAAACTATTGCAACTGTCGCATTTTAAAAGAAACTAGCACATTAACTATGATCTTTGTGCATGTAGATTTATATTCTTTTCAAGATATGTTAGCCTCAAAACAATTATCCTTATGCATATAAATACTTATCTCTCCATAGTGATTCTCTTGTGCATATAATACACATTTCTTTCCCAAGAAATTTGACACAAGAGCAATTACTTCTATGCATAAAACACATGTTCTTTTCCAAGAACACCAACACATTAACTAATATTTTTATGTACATAAATACATATTCTCTTCAAGAAAAACTAACATGATGACTATTGTTTTTCTGCACCTAAACACATATTTTTTCCAAGAAAATTAGCAAAATAACTATTATCTATATGCGTATAAGAACATGGTCATTTTCAAGAAACTATAAAAGTAATCACATATTCTTTTCAAGTAACCTAACTCAATAGTTATTATTTTCATTCATTCAAAAACATGTTCTTGCTCTTAAAAGGAAAGACTAAACATAATAGTGATTCTTTCCATGCAATATCTATTTCTTGCTCAAGTTTAACACCATACTGATTATTCTTCTACATATGAACACATAATATTTTCTAAAATAAACTAACATAATAATTATGATTATTGCATGCAACTACATATTAGCTATTATTTTTGTTTATACAAACACATTTTTTCTAAGATATGATATGTATATCTATCCTTTATGTGCACAGTTCACATGCATTATTTTCCAAAAGAATATGATTGCTTCTTTATCTTCTACCTGCAAGGTTCTCATGCATTATTTTTTCAAAAATATATCATAGTTAATCCATCTTGTTATGCATAAGAACTAGGCAAACCTTTTTTTTTAAACAATAATAAGGTTAACTTAAATTTTATACACAAAATCATGGAATTAACACCATTAATCTATATATGCAATCTTTAAATAATTCAAAGCACATATCACTTATCTTTTCCTTGAACAATCTAGTCTGTCTTCCCTTAGCTTCTACCTCCATATTCAGTTCTATGTCGATGGTGTCTTTGCAAATTCATTTGCACTTTCTCTCCTTTACATTCATCTTTAATGGAGGCCATTGCAATCCACAATTTTGTTTTGTCTATTGTAATATTTTGTTCATTTTAGTAGTACAATGCTTGTGGATCCTCTAGGTCCTGCATGCATTTTTCTTTCCAAGCTGTGCAGAGGGTCTTTTGTTCATTTCCTTCAAAAGTCCAAGAAAAGTTAGCCTACCAAAAAGTGGACACTTTGCCTCATCTAAATCTTGTTCTTTAGTCATATCAATTTTACAGATGTTAAAATTAGTTTTGCAACAAATTCTTAATGGAACAGTGTAATAAATTAATAATGTATTACCATATATAAATACATGAGCTTTAAAGATTGAGATATTACACATAAATAAAATATTTCAATTTCAACTAACTA
>APFE031354469.1:48764-58927 GCA_000404065.3 Pinus taeda | reverse complement strand
AAACATTTCTTAAATTTTGCATTCAAAAAAACATTTGCATCTTGAGATATTTGATGGCTTGGTAATTGGTAAATCTAGATTTAAGATGGATCTATTCTAGTTTTAAAAAAAAACATTGCCCGAAGAGTTGCTTTCCAACCAGTTATTAGATAGAGATGATGTAATGTAAACATTTTAACTCGGTAAAAAAAAAAAACCCTATAAAAATAAAATAAAAATAAAAATGACCCATGGTATTCATGCATAATATAGTCTATTTATAGGGGGAAATTATACAAGCCTAGATCTATCTCAACTCTGGATCTACCAAGCACTCAAAGGGATCAAATCTCGACATGAAAACCTCTTTTAAAGTCAAAATAGATTTGATCTCTCTTGACACTTGGTAGATTCTGAATGTTAGAGGTCATTTTGTCACATCCAATCAAATGTCTTAACTGGATCAATCATCATCCTTTAACACTTTGCATTCATCCCCTACAAAGCCTAAAAAATCCTCTCTCTGAAAGTTCCAAGAATTCTGGGTTAAATAACTCAAAATCCTAATTTTTAGCCCCATCACACTTTCCCTTCATGCAACTTGCCTTATTGCAAGTTGTACGTAGAGAAACTACACTAAGCAATGCATGGTGCCTTCGTTGCAAGTGCAATGACCTCTATAATTTAGTAAAAGTTAAAAATAATTATGCATCTTCTCTTTCCAAAGGTTTCTCGAGTGGTTTTAACTATTTATTGTTATACCGAGTTCTCGAAATCCTATACTTGAGGTATTATCTCTTATCCTTAGAGATTATCCTCCCTTATATGTGGATCTAAGTCCTAGATTGGTAAATTCCAAAACACCTCATTGACCTTATAAATTTACTTCCTCCCATGGAGTCTAGGTTGCCTTTTGGAGACTCCTAATTATGCCCTCTTGTTGTTGCTTTGTGCTTAGGGATCCATTATCCATCCATGCACTTGAGTTGTGGTTGAAGGCTTGATTTATGGAAAAGGAAGGACAATAGAGTTGGGAGACATCTACAAGGTCAAGATTTGTAAAGGGTTGCAATTTACCTACATTTATTAATACAAAAAGTGTTTTGTTTTCCTATACTTATGTCTCATTAATGCATATGTATTACAATTGTTTCTTGACTCATTCTTTAGAGATGTTGGTACATGTTATTTGTATGTTGTAGTGTTATTGCTTGTTTTAGTTGTTTTGTAGGTTCAATTTATAGCATTTGGATTTGGAGCTAAAGCTTACAAGGTAGGAGAAGAGGAGAACTTATGTTGGATTCCAGGTAGGTCTTTCCTCCATGTTCTAATTTCTATGAGGAAAGCATAAGTATTTTTGACTTTGTTTTTTCTAGATCCAACCATTATATCAAGGGAGTTTTCTTTTGTTCGTACAAGGAAATTATTTGTCAAACAACTTGGCAAACATACAGGGGAACGAGAGGTTCCTTTAGTGGTTTCTTTTGCCTAATCATTTTAGACCTTTGAAAGTGACTCAATTTTACTTGTTCAAATAGTAATCAACGTTAGGAAAGTAAATTTTTAAACTTTGCAAGGCTTGTGTTTCATTTTTTGAATAAAATCAACTCTTTTTTGGATTGTAGATTACTACGGTGTGGTTTCTGAGAGGAGTTCGGATATTCCACAGTGTTCATCTTTATATGGTCGACGTTTCGAGTCTAAGCCCAAACTCATCATCAGGACTTATGTACGAAGAAAAGAAAGCAGAGGGGTTTGGTATAAATATGTAATAGGTTAGATGCAAAGACAGAAAGGCCGACTCAATGTCTGTTTATTAATTTTATCAATTTATATTAATATATAAATCTTAACTCTCTTTGTTTATATTTTATTATTGATTTTTTTTAATTTATTAATAATCATTATTAATTTAATAATTAATATTTATTGTTTATATTATTATATTTTATTATTTATTATTGTTATTATTAATATTTATGTTCTTATCATTATTTTAATTATTTAAATCAACTCTAGTGCACTTTCTAGTCTGAGAGAGAGTGACCCAGCGCACTTGTCTCTCTTTGTGGGTGTGATACCCGCAATGGTTGTCATATATAGCCTACGACGTTCCCTGTAAGATGAAAAAATTGAATTTGTATTCCTTTCTTTGAGTTATGTTCTAATCCAATATATTTGCCCCTATCCCTGAACTAGTCTATGTCTTTGTAAAGCCATTAATGTGTTTGCATTTTGATGAGATTTTGTTTGTTTGTATTTTTCCTTATCAATTAGGGTTTTCAATAAATTGGCTTGATTGTTGATTTGATAAAAGACTTTCATCTTCAATTTTCATTTTCAGTTCTAGTCTATATGAATTCTTTTGATTCAATAATCTAGTGATATTTCATTTTTCATTACATATGAAAATTAAAAAGTAAAAGAAAAAAAAAATCATTTTCTTCATGCATTAGGTTTTGAATTTAATTGGAATAGTACATTTGAAGATCTTAGTTATGAAGTTATTTTTTGTTTCAACATTATTTGTTGCATTATTGTTTGAAACCTCTTCCTTCCGTAGATAGATCTCCATTAAACAAAAATATTTCTTTGAATTTTCCTAGTTGCATTATAGGATTCAAGTCCAGGTGAATTTGTTTTGCGAGCCTTGAAACTAAAACTTAAATCAAGATCAAATTTAAAATTTATTCAATTAACCTAAGGATCATTTGGAGCATTAATGACACACATAGTGGTTTAGGCTAGAAGGTGTGTTCTGACATCATTAAACATAGGAGTTGTCATTACTTGTCAATGTTACATCCCAAGGATAATTGGTTTTCCATGCACATCGAATTATATCATAATGTTCTTCCATGTACCTTTGGGTATAGAAGATGATTCTCCATGCACATCTGAGTATATACGAACACCTCCATCAAACAGTTATGCATTAGACATGACTACTACAAATTGTACTTCCACGTACCTCTGAGTATATTTTGGAAGTCCCCACTGGGTTGCAATTAATCCTACCACAGGTAACTGAGTTAAATTCTTGTTAACTTTGATACACTGAACATAACATTCACGTAGATTACGTGCATGTACCAGTAATGGTATATTTCAGTTCACAATGACTTGGTAAACCCTTTTACCTAGGTACCCCCTTTTTATTTTTATTTGTGTCTTTAATTTCTAAAATCAATTAATTACCCATGGAACAACATCATTGTCGTGGAATAATTCCTTAGTGTACCTTAGGTTAAATTTGATGGAAAGAGTTCCTGATTCTGCTAGTCAAGGAAACTTCTCTGACAGGAATCTTGGTCCTTTTCCTTATTTTGGAAATATTTGTGCTCCTTATATGGCTATGGTTTCTCTCCCCAGCTTCACCATAGCTTTTCCAGTTTGGTTGTTTTCAACCTGTTTGGTTATGAATGTCGAAACTTATTCACAAATAATTCCTCCACCTGAACAACATTAACCTCAAGTTGACCCTTTTCCTTCTTCCCCTATTGTATCTTATTCCGCTTATTCTTCCTCTCCTAGTGAAAGTATTGGTGTTAGTAACCAGGAGGTTAAGAAGAAGAAGAAGACAAATAAGCAAGGGGGTAAACAAGAAACCATTGTTGTTGATGTAGCTAGTCCTTCAAATCCTCGTAAAGTCAAACTCACTTGCATGCTTTGTAAGGGTGACAACCTCTTTAGAGATTGTCCTAGTATTCCTCAGTTATTAGAAGTGTGGTCTGCAAGCTTGTATCAGCCCTTGTCTTTAGCCTCTGGAGATCATGTTGGTAACCAATCGTTGACTAGTACTAATAAGGTCCATGAAAATAAGGGGAAAGTTCAGTTTCCCTATAATTTATGTGAAGGGAATCATCCAATTCACCTTTTCCCTTTTTAGATGAAGTGCCCAAAGTGTTCGAAACCCTTAGTACTTCTCAACAACAACTTCTAGTTGGTTTCCTAAATCTTTCCTCGAATTCTTCACTAGTTGATGAAGTAATTGATTGGAATCCATCTTTAATCAATCCCACTCTCTCTGAATCTAAATCCCGTGAGTCTGTTACCAACAAACCATTGGTTGATACAGTAGTTGATTCAATTCCACCTTCATTTGATTGCACCTTTCACATAGAAAGTGACATTCATATCGCTCATTTTCTTCTTGTTTGTTCAGATCCCATCGAACAAGGGGACATTTCTCCTAATGTCACAGAACCATCTCCAAGTAATGAGGTCATTTCCTTGGATTGGAATCAATTGACAAAACCTCGTGTCCCTTATTATTTTCCTTTTTTAGATCATGGTGAAGGCCTGTGATAAAAATATTTTTCACACTATTATAGATGAGAGAGATTTTGTTAGAAGTTTTAGGTTCCCCTCAGCTTGTGTCTGCTACTCTAAATCTGTTGGATTTTAATAGGAGAACCAGTCAACCTTTAGGTATCCTTCCTCAGTATCCTATTACCTTGGAAGGAAAAATTTTATATGTAGATGTTATGGTAGTCATGGTCCCCATGGATTTCAATTTACTCCTTAGGTAAGATTATGTTTATGCTGTGAAATTTCTCGTGTCCACACTCTTTCAACTGATGTGTTTCCTGCATAATGGAAAAATTGTGATTATCAACAAAATTTCATTTGTTGGTCCTAACTTGATTTCCAATCATCTAAATTCCATTAATGCTCCAAATATTAAAGTAGTATCTCCCGTACCATAGGCTAATTATGTGGCAACATGTCCCATGCCTACACTTACTGATGAAGAAGAGCCTTTCACTTTTTTCTCAACTTCTTTTGACTTGGATCCAATAGATGATATGGTGAATCATTTACTGGGGGCATTGCAGTCCGATCTTTCCATTGGATCCCTTGATATGTATCCATTCCATAACATTGTTCTCTCATCTGATGAAAATTTCTTAGAATCCATGGCCTCTTGGGGGCCATGAACAAGATAAATATTTATGAGTAAAGTTCCTTTTCTTGTGTCAATCTCATTAAAAAGTGAAACAAGGCACAAAGAGCATAGTTCTTTTACTGTGTCAATCTTGTTAAAAAAATGAAACAGGTCACCATGAGCATAGCTTCTTCTATTTTTAAATCTTGCATAAAAATTAAATAAACCTTCGAGCATAGTTCCTTTCCTATGTCAATATCATTAAAAAATGAAACATATCCCCCTCCAACTCATGTCTTTGATTAGATCTCGTAAATGTTAACTCAAGTCTTTCACTTAATCTTGTAAATGAACCTTCATTCCATCCACCTATTAGTGACTAGTAGTCTACTTAGGTGAATGAAATGAAGCTTGGGGGCATGTTCCTAGAATTAAGTCATTATGTTGAGGACATGCAACTTATCTCAAGCATAGTTTTTCTTTGTTTCAAGCTTGTGTAAAAATGAAACTACTCTCAAGCATAGTTTTCTTTTGTTTCAAGTGTGTGTAAAAATGAAACCTATTTCGACTACATTTCAGTTATTATTTTAAATACTTGTTAATCTCATGAAAATCCTGAGATTATTTTGCTAAATTTTCATGCTCATAAAATACACATGAAAATGTCGAGTTTTTTTTTGGTCTTTTCCTCCTCATTAATTAAATTTAAATTTGGCGATACGAGTACACTTTTGTCACTTTTTAAGGCTTGTTAAACTATTATGAAAAAAAATTCTACAATTTATCTCTCGTCATTTCCATTTTTTATTATCTTATTTCTACAATATGAGCCTTGATTTTCTCATTCCATCGTCACCATCTGCTTAGCTGATCATTCACTTTCACTTGGTGTTTTACCCTTTCCTTAGAAACCACTGCATATGCCTACCTCTTTACCTCTACATCTTTTGAGAAGTTCCACCATGACTGGAACTAGTTGCTACCCTTTATACCACGTTTTCCTCTAGAAGAGTCCTCTTCAAGCTATTTTCAGACTCCCAAAACATGAAAAGATTGTCGAGAACTTGTTTTATTGAACTTGTTAAAGTAAATGAAAAGACATCGCCCTGATATAATTTTAACCCTTTTCCTGATTTGATAGACTATTTATGAAAAAATTACTTTAGTTGAGCATAACTAAAAGGTTCTCCTGGGTATTTTTTATGACTTATCAAACTCAAGCGAAAAAATTACGAAAAGAAACATCTTGGAGTTTTCTTTCTTACCTCTTTTTCAAACTCTCTAAACATGAAAAAAAAAAAGTTGAGTTATGCCTTCGCTACACTAGTAAAAATATTGAACAACATTGCACTCATCAAACATGATGAGACTGAACCACTCATTCTCAAGGTTCATTAGAATTACTCAAAAGGATTCATCTTAACAATGAACTTATGGATCAAGCATATGTTACCCTCCTCAAGCTTGTAAAAAATAAAGAGGTACTGGCCAGAAATGGTTGGGAAATTGAGAAAAAATAGCATCAAACCTATTAATGGCAATGAGTCTCTCTTAAACATGACACTCTTTCACTTCATCTCTGTGACTACTTTGGGTTGGGGAATCTACTTACGTCTCCATTGATCCCACTTTAATGAAAGTCTTCATGATGGGTCTTTGAGTTCATGTTGCCAACTCCATATCAATGTCGTTGATATGTTCAAGAGAAATTCCACCCTCAGTTGACATCTACCACAATAAATTTAAGCCTTAATTCATGTCTTTCATTCCTGAAAAAACTCTGTATCATTGTTATCATTGTGTCTCAAATCTTAATACACATTTCATGTTTTTGATGGGGGATACATCAAGGCTCTCCTACGATGGGTTGTTTCCTTTCAACATCAGCACAATATCCAGGAAGTTGACTTAGAAACTCCCTTTAGTGCCTTCAAGCTTTCATACCTCAATGGAAAGTTTCTTTTTTTTGGTGGCAATTTCTCATAATTGGCCTTTGACTAAAAGATTCTATCAGGTGTTCGACTTCAACTCATTTATTCGCACTACACAAATTGTATTGTAGTACCTTGAGAGCCATCATCATTATCGATGGCTCCTCTTGCATCTGTTAATGGCTTACATTATTGGCTAATAATCAGATGGTGTCTACCATGTTCTACCCAAAAACATTTATTCACGTGGTTAGACTCGTACTGATGTTGACAAGGTAGAAGACCCCATATCTAGTTTCATCCATTCGGGCTATGATTTTAAGATTCATACAAGATCACAAAGTATGACGGTTATGATCATTCAAAAATTCATTCAAGAATGGGTCTACCATCTGTCACCAGTGGAGGTGACTTTGATTATTGTACATGTAAATTGGCTTAAATGTTGAGTATGGGTATGCCTAGCTCAACAATGATAGCATGATGATTAAGTATTGTAACAGACAATTGATGATCTCGACCAATATATTCTTGATTTGAACTTGTCACATGGTAAAGAACTTAAGTCCTTAACCACTTGTTATGAATTTGTACTTTAGGGGGGAATATGTTGTAGGTCATTTTGTGACATCCAATCAAATGGCCTGTGAGCCATATCAATCATCATCCTTTGAAACTTTGCATTCATCCCCTACAAATCCTAAAGCATCCTCTCTCGAAAAGTTCCAAAAATTCTGGGTTAAATAGCTCAAAATCCTAATTTTTAAACCCATCATACTTTCCCTTCATGCAACCTACACTATTGCAAGTTGTACATAGAGAAAATGCATTGACCAATGCATGTTTCTTTTGTTGCAAGTGCGATGGCCTCTAGAATTTAGTAAAAATTAAAAATAATTATTAATATTCTCTTTGTAGAAGCTTCCCAAGTGGTTTTAACTATTTATTGTTAGATCAAGATCTTGAACTCCTATAGTTGAGATCTTATCTCTTATCCCTAGAGCTTATCCTCCCTCATATGTGGATCTAAGTTCTAGATTGGTAAATCCCAAACCACCACATTTACCCTATAAATTTGTTTCCTCCCATGGAGACTCTTAGTTATGCCCTCATGCTACTACTTTGTGCTTAGGGATCCATTATTCATCCATGCACTTGAGTTGTGATTGAAGGCTTGTTTTGTGGCAAAGGAAGGAAAATATAGTTGGGAGACATCTACAAGGTCAAGATTTGTAAAGGGTTGTAATTTCTCCTACATTCATTAATACAAAAATTTCTTTGTTTTCCTATACTTACAACGCATTAATGAATATGTACTACAATGCCTTCTTGACTCATTGTTTAGAGATGTTAGTACATGCCATTTGTATGTTGTAGTGTTCTTTCTTGTTTTATTTGTTTTGTAGGTTCTTGGAGCCAAAGCTTACAAGGAAGGAGAAGACAAGAACTTGTGTTGGATTCTAGGTATGTATTTCCTCCGTTCTAATTTCTCAAACGAAAACATAAGTGTTTTTATCTTTGTTGTTTCTAGATCCAAGCACTAGATCTAGGGAGTTCGCTTTCATCCATAGAAGGGAATTATCCATCAAACATTGAGTGAAGATGAATTTATGTTGGTTATAATATATGTTATTTATTATAATGATTTCAATTAAGTAGAGTTCTTGAGTATTGATAAGGAGTTTGTGTGGGTGAAATTAAATTTATTATCAAGTAATATATAATTAATTTAAAGAAAATATGTGAAATTATGTCTATTGAAATCAAAATTTTAAAAGGAAATATAAAATATTGATTAATATAAAAAGTGTTTTCTTCTTTCAAAGTTTTATAAATTTAAAGTTTTAATCAAACCATTCAAAATCATTATTTAATTATATCATGCAATAAAATGAAACTCAAAAGTAATATTTGTTTTTTTTCCTTTTTTCCCTTTTTTTGGGAGGTAAGGTAACATTATCAGTTGAGAAACTAAACCAATAGTAGAAATTTAAGATCTCCAAAAAAAATCAAGGTACTTATAGTTAAGGAAATATGTCATTAAACTGAAAATATAACTAATCAAAATAAGGTATCAATAAAGAGATTATAATTTAAAATATAAACTAGTAAGTTGTCTTTCTCAATCATTTGATGATGTAGAAGAGCCCATTTGGATCAGTGGTGAGTCAAGTGTTGGGTTGTGTTATATTCTTTCCACATAGTTAACAGGGGGTTTGAGGGGTACCCGTAACCGCACTTTATGGGGTCCGGGGCAGCGACCCGGAAAATTTTGGTTTTGGACCCTATGTTAGGTTGGGCGGACCCACCTATGGTTTTGTGCATGATTTTCGCACATGTTTTTTGAACGTGATGGTTTTCGGTCCATGGTTTTGGACGCGATGGTTTTCGGTCCATGGTATTGGATGCTTCGGCATGTATAAATATGTATTGTAACATTGAAAGGAACATAATGAAAAATCAAGCTGGTAGTCCCAGTTTCGGGATCCAGTGGGAAATCTCTGTGTATACGTGTTTTATGTGTTATTCTCTCGCATTTTTATTTTTCCTGTGATTTATAATTCGTATGCAGGTAATTTCTGTACGGTGTTAAAACCTACATTTGGTATCAGAGCTGTTTTGGCTTCAAGGGCACGCCTTTGTTGCTGAGGGGTTTCGCTCGGGCTTGTAGTAGACCCTGTTCAGTGGGAGGTCTGCAAGATCGATTCTGGTGGTGAAAAAAGATGGCGAGCAGTGGAAAGATAGAGATTGAGAAGTTCAATGGTCAGAGTTTTGAGTTGTGGAAACTCAAGATGGAGGTTTGTTGGTGGATAAAGATCAGTGGATTGCGGTAGATCTGGGTACTAAACCAACAGGAGTGACCGATGAAGAATGGAAGAAGCTGGATCGGAAGGCAAAGAGCACAATACAATTGTGTGTCTTAGATTCAGTATTGCTAAAGGTATCAGGGGAAGCTACGGCGAAGGCTCTGTGGGACAAGTTAGGGACTTTGTACCAATCTAAGTCTCTGGTGAATAAACTATTCCTACGGAAAAAGTTGTATAACCTGAGGATGAAAGATGGAGACTCGGTCGCAGAGCATCTCAATGCATTTAACACTGTGGTAAGTCAGTTATCATCTGTTGATATTAAAGTTTCAGATGAAGATAAGTGCATCAGTCTGTTGTGTTCTCTACCAGATTCGTGTGATAGTCTGGTTATTGCAATAGGTAGCAATGCAACTGCTTTGCAGTTTGATGAAATAGTCTCAGCCTTGCTGACGGAGGAGATGAGACGGAAAAATATGGACACCCAGAATGGTGATGCCTTGTCTGTACGAGGACGGTCCCAGAACAGAAACAAAAATAAGTCATTGAGTGGGAGAT
>APFE031354469.1:27954-38849 GCA_000404065.3 Pinus taeda | reverse complement strand
GTAACATTGAAAGGAACATAATGAAAAATCAAGTTGGTAGTCCCGATTTTGGGATCCAGTGGGAAATCTCTGTGTATACGTGTTTTATGTGTTATGCTCTCGCATTTTTATTTTTCCTGTGATTTAGAATTCCTGTGCAAGTAATTTCTGTACAGGGTTAAAACCTACATCAAGGAGAGGGTGAAGGTGATGTTTGTTTGCTTTTAGCCAAGTGAAAGACATTCATGAGTAGCCTTTCAATATTCTCCTATTTTTTCCATGCAGACCAAGATATCATGTTCTATGTCACATTGTTCAATGAAAACTCTTTCAATAATCGTTTTGATTTGCCAATATAAATTGACCAATTGCATTTAAGAGGTTTCTTGAGACCTAATAGAGGTGCCTATTCAGGGAATCTTTCCTTCACACACACACACACACATCATTTATTTTTCGTGGTAATTATAAACTCCATAGATATATAATATAATAATAAAGGTAACAAAATTTTTAAAGAAGAGTTTCTTCTTGTTTTAAAGTTAAAGGTTTCTCCATTTACAATTATTTTCAAGTCCTTTCCACCCTCTCCTTATCATTTTTTCAATGTTATAGTTTCACTTAAGTTTTTAATAAAATTTGGTTCTAAAATATTTTCATAAATTCATTTCCTCCAAGCTACTATTGTTATACATGAAATTAATATAAGTGATCCTTACCTTTGTTTTAGCATTGTTAAATAATCATACCCACACTAGAGAAAAAATAATTGAAAATTTTTAGTTGCTTATTGAGATCATAGGAGCTTCTCACTCTAAGAAAAAAATTGTCACTATAAAAAATAAGAATGATGAGTATTTCAACTGAAGATGTCAAGCACATTTGTTATGAAACCAGCTCACAAAATAGAAGAAAATATAGATGAACTCCTTCAAAATCAGCCTCTTCGATGGTGCAACCTCCTTTACATTATACAGATGAATAATTATTGGATGATACAAATGAAAAAACCTCATTTCTATATATAGGAGTCTGAGGGGTCACAATATAATAAAAGTCGACATAACAATAATAATATAAGGGCACAAAAATAACAATAGTGGGATTCTATGGGGCACAATAATAACAATATGGGGACAATAGGGGCACAACAGTAACAATAAGGACTACAATGAAATAGTAATGGGGGAATCACTTGTATTATAGGGACCTAACATGTCCCTTTCCTTCAAAAAAGTGTTGTCCTCAATGCTTGAGTAGTTTTGGATGCTTCTGTATAAAATTCTCACCCTCCAATGTTGAATCTTCAGCTGATAAGTTCTTCCATTTGATGAGATACTCCAAAATTGATCGATTTCGTAGCTGTCAAGTTCTTTTTTATGTGATTGATTCAATTTCCAATATGGTTTTTCCTTCCTCGTCAAGTTTTGGTAGTATTGTTTGAACTGCGATTTTTTCACCTATAACCTTCTTTAAGCACGAAACATGGAAAACTGGGTGCAATCAGGAAGCTGCAGGAAGCTCCAATTTGTAATACCTTGTGTAGACCATAATACTTTGGTGATAATTTATTATCCTTCTTAGCTTGCTTTAGGGACATTTCTTTATATGGTTTTAGTCGTAGGAATACCCAGCCATCTACATCAAAACTTCTTTCGCTGTGATGTTGTTCTACTTGTTGTTTCATTCTATTCTACGCTAAAGTGAGGTTATCCTTTAAGAGTTGGACAACTTGTTGTTGATGCTCGATGTGATCTTCCACTGCTTGAGCCTTAGAATTTTCTCTTAAATATGATGTGATGGATGGTGGATGATATCCATAAAGTGCCATAAATGGGAGCATTTTTGTTGCAGTATGGAAGGAAGTGTTATACCACCATTCAGCCAAAGGCAACCATTTGACCCATTTTGTTTGTTTATCAGATACAAAGCAACAAAGATAATCTTCCAAACATTTGTTTACTATCTCAGTTTTCCCATTAGTTGAGGATGTTAAGATGAGCTATGAGCTAACTAAGTACCAAGACAATTAAATAATTTTGTCCAAAAATTTCCAGTGAAAATGGGATCTCTGTCGCTTATAATAATCTTTGGGTTTCCATGTATCTTTTGAATTGTTTCCATAAATGTAGTAGAAACTGTAATGGCTTAAAATCGATGCAATAATGCACAAAAGTGTGCATACTTGGTAAGTCTGTCAACTACCAGCATGATGACACTCTTTCCTTCGGACTTGGGTAAGCCTATGATAAAATCCATTGAAACCTCCTCCCAACGTTGGCTTGGAATTGGTAAAGGTTGTAATAGACCCAAGGTTTTAATTGTTTCAACTTTATTTTGTTGGCAAACCAAACATTTCACCACAAGATTTTCAATATCCTATTAAAGGCCATCCAAAAAAAATTCCTTCTTAACCCTGTGGTAGGTTTTTAAAAATCCGGAGTGCCCTCCTAAGGGGGAGGTGTGCAATTCTGTAATAATATTTTTATTTGAGTTGGGAATTCTTACATAGGTATAAGCAATCTTTGTACCATAACGAATCATTTTTCAAGCTAAATGTATCAGATGTACTGGGATCTTGTTGTAACTTTTGAATGAGTGCCCACACTTTTTCGTCATTATTTCATTCATCCCTTGCTTCGTTTATCCCATTTGGTTGGATAATAAAAATGTTGCAAAGAAATGCTTCCACATCAACATCATTTCTTGAGAGTGCATCTTCCGCAACATTTTTCTTCCCTTTTTTGTAGATGATTTCAAAGTCATAACCCAACATCTATGTGAGCCATTTTTGCTACTCTTCTGAAGATCATTTTTCTTCTAAAAAGTATTTAAGACTGTCGTGATCCATTTTTACGTTGAAGTGTCTTCCCATTAGGTAGGGTCGTCATTTCTTAAGTGCGTGTAGTATTTCCAACATTTCCTTCTCATAAATAGCTTTGTGTAAATACTTTCCTTTGATTAGACGAATTTCGAAAGCAATGGGTCTTTATTCTTGCATTAAAACAACACCAATTCCATTTCCTGAGGCATCACATTCCACAATAAAGGTTTTTGTGAAGTCTGGCATAGCTAAAACTGGTGCTTGGCACATTGCCTCCTTAAGATGTTCAAAGGCCTTTGTTGCTTCTAGAGTCCATGAAAATGCATCTTTATTCAATAATGTTGTTAGAGGTGTTGCTATTCACCCATAATTATTAAAAAACTTTCAATAATACCCTGTCAACCGAAGAAATCCTCGCAGATGCTTTATGGATGTTGGGATTTTCCATTCCTTAATGGCTTTAATTTTGCTAGGGTCTACCTTAACACCTTCATGAGATACAATATGATCCAGATATTCCACCTCTTGTACTCCAAAGAAACATTTGGAGCTTTTTGCATATAATTGTTTCTCTTCCAATAGTTTGAGTACCCTGTCAACATGTTGAAAATGATCCTTCCAAGGCTTGTTGTATATTACTATATCGTCAAAAATTACTAACACAAATTTTCTAAGGAAGGGTTTGAAAATGGAATTCATCAAACCTTGAAATGTAGAAGGTGCATTGGTAAGGCCAAAAGGCATGACTAAAAATTGGTAACGACCCTCATGAGTTCTAAATGTTGTTTTTGGAATGTCTTCAGTCTTCATTATGATAATGATATCCTGAACGAAGATCTAACTTAGTGAAGTAAATTGATCCATGTAGTTCATCCAATAATTTATCAATGACATGAATGGGAAATTTATCTTTAGTAGTGAGCTTGTTGAACTTCCTATAATTCGGACACATGCACCATGAGCCATCCTTCTTGAGCACCAATGCTACCAGAGCAGAGAAAGAACTTTGACTAGGTTGAATTATACCAGCCTCTAGCATTTTTGTAACCGTACATTCAATTTCACTCTTTTGGGCATAGGGATATCCGTAAGGCCTAATGTTTGGAGGAACACTTCCTGGAATCAAATGAATAGCATGATCATGATCATGAATAGGTGGGAGGCCTTTCAGAGTCTACCTTGGAATGATTGTCCAAGACTTTTTGAAGATTTGGAGAAATAGATGATTTCAACGTGGGAACCTCTAGCGAACATAATTGTGCAATTACACCTCGTCGTTCTTTCTTAAGAATATTTTTCATTCCATTAGAGTGGATTATATTTCTTGGTTTCTCTGTGATACTCCTTAATTCAACTTCCTTTCCTTTCGAAGAAAATTTCATGAAAATTTCTTGAAAATTAAAAGTTATTGTACCCAAGGATTGTAGCCATTGGACTACTAGTACAACATCAACACCACCCATTGGAATGGAAAGCATTGGGCTATTTAATACATATTCTCCCATTGATAGCTTGATATTATGGCACCTTCCAGAGCAATTTATGGTTCCTCCACTTGCAGCCATCACTTGACACTCTGGTTCTAGATATAGGAAGCAATTCAATTCCTTGGCTATCTTAAAATGAATAAAATTATGGGTACTTCCCGAATCAATCAACACTATTACTTTTTTCTTCTTGATATGTCCTTCTATCTTGATAGTTTGAGGAGTGGTGATTTTGGCCAATGCATTACAAGATATGGTCTGATTCATTTCTTCTTTCTCTAAGGTTTTTTTCTCGTGTATGTCCTGTTCTTTTGATGTTTCTTATTCATTTTCTTCCTCCTCTTCACAATCTATGTAAAATAATTTCTTCTCAGAACACTTATGACCTTTAGTGTTTTTTCTATCACAACTATAACAAATCCCTTCCTCTCTTTTTTCTTCCAATTGTTGTGGTGTCAACCTTGTAGGTTGTGGAAGGCTAGGGGAAACAACACTTCCATCTTTATAGTTGTGAGTGGTAGGATTCCTTGTGGCCATAATTTTTCTTTCCATTTTTCTTGCCAACCTGAATGCCCTCTCCAATGAATCAGGTTCCCAAAGGCAAACCTCATGTTGGACGTTATCCTTTAAAGTCCCTATGAACACATCAATCCTATGCTCCTTTGGAATATCTTTTACCCTTATATTCAATTTTTGGAAGTCCTCAATGTGCTGCATCATTGAACCCTTTTGTTTGAGATTTATCAGCTGCCTAAAAAAAGTGTTTCTTTTTGTATCTTCATAATGTGTTATCAATTCTTCCTTAAAAATTGCCCAAGTGACAATTTGTTTATGAGAGCAAAGCCATCGATACCTTACAAATTGATTTGGTTCCAAGTATAAAGTTGCAATGTGGACCTTTTGTGTGTTTTGCACATTATGTAGATCGAAATATTGCTCCATCTGTAGTATCCATGTTACGGGATTCTTTCCATCAAGCTTCCTCATATTGATCCTTGGAACATGGTGGCTCTTCAATCCACTGTTAGAGTCTATGAAATCATGATTAATATTTCTTTTGTTCTCCTCATGAGTTTCCTTTACTACCCTTTTGCCATTAGTAAGCATTTCTTGTAACAAATTTGTCAAATCTGTCTTCAAATCTTCCATGTCGCCTTTAATTTTTTCTTCCATACCATCCATCTTAGCTTCCATACATGTCTTCAAATCTTCCATATTGCCTTTTAAGTTTTTTTCTATACCATCCATCTTATCTTTCACGTCTTTCTTTAAACCATCCATATTAGCTTCCATGCCTTTCTTTAAACCATCCATATTAGCTTCCATGCCATCCATCTTAGCTTCCATGCCTTTCTTTAAACTATCCATCTTAGCTTCTGTTATTTTTTGTGAGAGTGAATTTTGTTGCACTTGGTCTTGTAATTTTGATATATCATGTTGCATTTCTTCCTCTTCTTCATGAGTCATGCTAGAGATTTTAGGTTGCTTACTAGGTGTTTCCATTTTCTTTCTTTGAGGAATTAATTAATAATGCTTCACTATGCCCTTTGAATTCCTTCAAACTAATTTTTCAAACCAAACTTATGCAGAATTAAAAAAAAAAAAAAACTACACACATTTTTTCACTTTGTAGGAGCTCAATATTTAATTTGTTGTATCTTTGTAATTCCAGATCTCCAAGGTTTGAAATTGCATGTTGTGGTAGCACTCTATGTCCTCTTTCCAACCCCACAAGTTTGATCAAGATTGTATTATCCAAGGAAGAGTTATGCCAAATCTCCCACGATGACCTTATTATAGACTAGTTCAGTAGAGTGAACTTGTATGAAGTTCCACGTGTCATTGTTTCAACCTTAGGACCTAAAAACAATACACAGAAAACTACAGGTTGTTCTCTTTCTCTAACCTCTTATGAAATTTCAATTTGATGCTCAAAAATAAAGTTATGATGATTTTCCCCATGCCAAATGTTTGAGATATATTTCAGGATCCTGCAAAAACCCTAACTTCCTTGGATCATATCCCTGAAAATATAGCGAATCAAGATCTGAAATTGGGACACGATGTTCAACGCAATTTCCTCTCAAATGGGTTTGTTTGCTGGCTTCTGAAATGGCACAAAAAAATAGCTATAGTGAAAATTCCATGATGACCTATTTGGAGCAGCAAACCCCTAGAATCGAAAGCTCTGATACCAAATGTTATGCAACCAACTCACAAAATAGAATAAAAGATAGATGAATGCCTTAAAAATAAGCCTCTTCGAGGGGGGAACCTTCTTTATATTACATAAATGAATAATTCCTAGATGATACAAATGACAAAACCTCCTTTCTATATATAGGAGTCTAAGGTGTCACAATATAATCAAAGCTGACATAACAATAATAATATAAGGGCACAACAACAATAATAATGGGCTTCTATGGGGCATAATAATAACAATATGGGGACAATAGGGGCACAACAATAACAATAATGGCTACAATTACAATAGTAATGGGGGAATCAATAGAATTATAGGGACCTAACAACATCCTACTCCTCTCCTTATCCTTTTTTCAATGTTAAGTTTCACTTAAGTTTATGAAATAAATTAGTTCTAAAATATTTGCATAAAGGCATTTCCTCCAAGTTATTATTGTTATACATGAAATTAATATAAGTGATTATTTTGTAATTATTCCCATAACCTTTGTTTTAGCAATGTTAAATAATCATATCCATACTAGAGAAAATATAATTAAAACATTTTATTTTCTTATTGACATTATAGGAGCTCCTCACTGCAAGAACAAGATTGTCATTATAAAAAAGAAAACTTATGAATATTTCAACTAAATATGACATACACATCCTACTTATTTTAAAAAATCCTCTAACTTATTCAAATATATGTGAAAAATTGTCGGTATAGGGGGAACCTTTCGTAATTCATGCATTATAGTTGACTTCTTTCGACCACCCCTCAATGTCCATTTTTTAAGGAATGAGTAGGTATTTATGTATTAACAAAAGAAGGGGTATGGGCCATAACCCTTACACAAAGATTCAGATAAAAAATTGGAGATATCATCTATCCATTCAAAATGGCTCACAACTCTAGAGTTACAAATCCTTCATGTGCTAAAAACATGGAAAATATAAACTCCACATAAGGACCCTAGAATAAAGCAACATTTACATAACATTATAGAAAACTAGTGTTATGAGGAAAAAATATATACTAATCTAAAAACATTCTTCAACAACTACTGATTCCAACAATGTCATTTCCCCTCAAACGATGAGATCTCTTCTTTTCCATAATCTTGAAGCCTACTCTGCCCACATTCTAAAGCATGTCTCCAACCTTGGTGGACTCCAACATTGTAATTCAAGTGCTTAATAAGTGAAACTCCTCACACATACCTTCAATCAATTCCTTCATATCAGATTGATTCCCAATCAACTTTGGTTCCGCGAATGATTGAAAGTAACACCTTTGCCTTTCAACCATGTCCTCCAATTTTTTAATAGAGGCCAAGAGTGCCTAAGCCACTTCCAACAACCTGTCTTAAAAAATGTTGGTGGTGATATTCTCTTAAGATGCCAAAGAATTATCCATCTAGAAACATAGACATAACACCCAGAAAATAAACTTTCTATTAAACTTTCTCCACACTCCAATGATCACATGAGAAAATGACACATAATTGACTTGAGGGACTGAATAACTCGATAAATAAACAAAATTAGAGCCATGGAATGAGAAATATTGCAAAAATATTTCACGAGCCATCAAAAAATTCTCAACTAGCTAGAGAATTGATGGCAAATAATTACCACAAAACATCTTAATTAAATCCTTCCCACTACTCCAAAAATTGAAATCTATTGTTGACAAAAACCACACCGTCTCCCAGCAGGGGAAAATTAAATAGACAAGGCACTCAAGATTAGGGATTAATGAAGAATGCAACTTGTAGAAATGGATACAACATCATAACCAAGTCGAAGGAATCTGTGTCTAAAAAAGGAGTAGCCATAAGATCCTAAGATCCATGCCTATCTGTAAATGAGCCATATGATAGAAATAGAGGATGAAAGATGGCCACAAAACAATACAGAGGATTGTCCCACTTATGATGGAATTAATAAAGGAATTATTTCTTCTTGGTACTCCAAACATGGATAAGGAAATGAGAAGGCTAAGGTTTGCCTCCAAAAAACCCTAATTGCACCATAATAGTCCAAACATAACTAAGGTATGGGAATATTAACAAAACTATGATCCAATTGTAGCTAACCTTGACCCAGATTTGATCCCTTATTAGCAAGGGTGTCTACCACTATATTCAATTTCTTGTACACATGGAAGGGATCCAACTACTCAAACTAAGAGGCAGAAACAATAGTCCTCTAGAGAAAGTGTGATAGCCCCACCCAAGGTTCTCGTATGAATCATGTAATAAATTTCATGCAAGGTTGAAATTCAAGAAATAGGGGACTAAGTCAAGGGACATGTATTCCAAGGTTGGGGTGGAGAATTGTTGCTTAGGATGTTGTGGTTTTTTATGCCAAGGAGAAACATAGATTGGAAAGGAAGCCATTGATGGTTGGCTTGTGCAAGGAGTTAATGAAGTGGCTCCTGAAATTAAATGGGTTGAGGGAAAGTACTTAGGCCCATGCTTGCTTGAAAAAACACAACAAGCAAGGAGAGAAGGAATTTATGAAGGAGCTACAAAACTGCAAATAGGAAATATGTAACAATAAATAAGGTGGACAGAAATGTTGACCGAGGTCATTGGAAAAATACATAAAATGGAGAGGAGAGAGGAGAGGAGGATACAAGTAGTGGAAGCCTTTGAATAGCATGAGGAAGTCATTCAAACAAGTAGAACAAGGAATAGAGGCCTATTCGAGTTCCTATAAGAGGATAACATAGACCTTTGCTTAGAAGGAGACTGAGAATATGATTGGGAACCAACCCTTCAATAGAAGCTTGTAACAGACAGCTTGAAGAGAAGAGAAGAGAAGGGAAGAGAATTCAATCAGTTCTCTATCCCTGGACGTTGTGAATTGAGTGCTACTCTCTAGATCCCTGTAATAGCTTGGGATCCCTTGAGGATGTGGGTTGAGATAGGATCCCTGGAACCCTATGACAGCTTGGATCCCTATAGGTTTTGGGTTGAGACAAGAGGTCTTTGGAGCCCTGTAACAGCTTGGGTCTCTGGAGGTTGTGGGTGGGATGAAATATCTGGACCCTTGTAATAGTTTGGGTCCCCTAGAGGCTATGGGTTGAGATAGCCATTCTAGAGCCCTATAATAGCTTGGGAGGATACCATCCTAAAACCGAAATAGGTACAAGCTTGATCACAGCATTTGGGTACTACCCTAACTAGTATAGTGGATTTTGGACTCCCTAGGACAATTTGAATCATTGCACGTGCACTTGGTGGTGAGGTTGGTCACCTATGGACTCCTTATGCAAGAAAGAAAGAAGTAAACAACTATTGTGACTGAGTCAGGAGGTCATTTGGAGTCCTTGACTTAGCTGACAACTTGTGTGTGGTCCCATAAGCAATCATTCCCCCTCAGACTCTAGAATCTGGCTTGGGAGTGGAAAATGCTAGTAACAATGGCTGCAGTTGTCTATGGTTGGGTGGAAAATCATATTCCTAAACTCAGTTTCCATGTAGACTTAAAGATAAGTATTTGTGAATGTTGCTTGCATTTAAATGGATTGAGTTGTACTATTGTTTATAATGGTTTTGAAAAACATGGGTTTCTTTTGTGTTGTTTGTGAGTATACCTATGGTGAACCTTGGAGGGGATATTCTCCTTATATGTATACTGTGTAGAATTTCCCATTGTAGATCACCTGATAATGCAATATACTAAATCAAAATACTTGATCTACTTCTACAAACAACTTTGCGAAAGCTTAATCAATTTTGAGCAAGATAAAATAGAACACATATAACAGATGAAGAAGAAACAATCACACATGAACACAGAAGAATAATCTGAGGAAAGCCTCAGCTAAAAACCTCACTATCTTTATTATCATACAAGTGGAAATATCTCTGGATTAGATAAAGCTTTAGCTCACAACCTATCCAACTCTCAGTACAATACCTCAATGCTGCTCATAGACTGAATAGACACAACATATGCCTTCCTTCAATCCTCCAAGCCTCCTATTTCCTTGCGCAGTTTCTCTTGGGTCCTCTGGCTGCCACCTATGTGAATTCTCCTCAAACACAACTCACCAAACTCAGAAATAACTACGCAATCCTCAAGGAATGAATTCCTTTTGCATGCACGAGATATCCTCAAGGGAATATTTCTATAACTGATAGTACATTTTCCCATCCTTCAATCTCAACTAGGTATCTAACTGAACTGACATGCATGAGCTATTTATGAGAGAATATTCAGTTATCTGAAGTACACTAGTTACATGCATGCATGCATTAACTAACTGAACTCACAATGAGTTCCACAAACTATTGGAACTAATCTAACTAGACTTAACTCAATTAACTGAGCTAACTAATTAAAACTCATCCTTATCTCCTTAATTAAGGGATAACTTCCTCAATCAAAGGGATAACTATTGC
>APFE031354469.1:12090-27448 GCA_000404065.3 Pinus taeda | reverse complement strand
GCTGAACCATAGCTTAACTCAGTTGTTTCACCGCAAAGCACAAATCCGGTCATGTGTTCACTAAATACATCAATGAACTCACAAGTTGCCGATAAACAGTAGCAGCTACTACCTCACCTGAAGTAGCATCCTCCTTCCTCTAGTTACCTGCTAGAGGAGTCTAGATGGGCTTGCACTTCTCCATGTGGAATCTCCTGAGTATCTCATTGGCATACTTGCCTTGAGACACAAACACATCCCCATCCTTCTGCCACACTTCCATGCCTAGAAAGTAGTGCATGAGACCCATGTCTTTCATCTTGAACTCTCTTACAAGGTCCTCCATGCAAGACTTGATCAACTAATAATCACCTGTCAATATCAGATCATCAACATAAAGAACAACGATCAATGGCTTACCTTCCACCATGATGTGGTAAAGGTTCGAATCCGCTTCACTCTTTGTGAATTCCAACCTAGTGATATAGCTGTCGATCCTGGTGTACCAAGCATGAGGTGCTTGGTTCAACCTGTACAAATCTCTCTTGAGTCGGCACACATGCGACTCATGATCGAAGGCCTCAAACCTTCCGGCTGCTCTATGTACACCTCTTCCTCAATCTTGCCATTGAGGAATGCAGTCTTCACATCCATCTGATGGATCTTCCAACCCAACTATGTTGATAGTGCCAACATCGATCTAATAGATGAGTACCTTGCTACAGGAGAAAAATTCTCATCATAGTCGATCCCCTTGACCTATGAGAAACCACGGGTAACAAACCTTGCCTTATGTTTCTCCACACTCCCATCAGCTGCTTGCTTTACGTAATAAAGCCATCAGGAACTCACTACTGACTTGTTCTCTGGTCTTGGAATAACATCCCAAACATTGTTCCAAACTATGGATTCGTACTCCTCCACCATAGCATCAACCCACACTGGTTGTTGCACTGCTTCCTTGAAGGAAGATGGTTCAGTCTCTATACATTCCCCAACTAGAGCCATGTAACCAGTGTACCGCTCAGGTGACCTCCTCTGTCTATGCTGAGAAGATGGTTGTCCCACATTCTCTCTCGCATCCATCATCAATCTATCATCTTCCCTTCAGAGTTTCTGCCCATCTCCGGAAGACTCTGCATGAGTGGATGTCTCCACTCCTGGATCCTCTGCATGCGACTTCTCTGCATCAGTCTAAGGTTCTTCCTCCTTAGGAACCAAAAGTTCCTCCTCTACATGCAACTTGAGCTCCCTTTTAAGGGAAACTCGCATGGCCTTCTGGTCATCGAACTTTATATCTCTACGTACCACTGTCCTCTGACTGGTAGGTAAGAACACTCGATAGTTGTGGGGTGTATCAGTGTACCCCACAAGTATCCCCAACTCAGCTGTTGGCTCTAGCTTCTTCCAGGCATCTTTCATCACATTTAAAAATACCGATGAGCCAAAGATCCTAAAGTGATCCACATCTAGTCTCTTCTAAAAGAAAGCCTCCTCTAGTGTCTCATTCCCAGTATATGATGTGGGCTTCTATTCTGCAAGTATAATGTTGTATTGCATGCCTCAACCCACAAATGAAGTGGTAGGCCTTGGTCATACAGCATCACCCGAGCTACTCCCATAATCATTATGTTCTTCCTTTCAACCACCCCATTCTGTTGTGGATTATGGGGTGTCGTCAACTCCCGTTTAATTCCTTCTGCTACACAAAAGTCCTTAAACTATTGAGAGACATACTCTCCACCATTGTCTCTTATCAAGGCCCTTATTTTCTTTCTAGATTCTTTCTCAACCAAGGCTTTGAACTCACAAACCTTAAGAAGGTTTGATCCTTCTTTTGCATGAAGTAGATCCAACATCTACGAGAAAAATCATCAATGAAAATAACAGAGTACCTTTGTTTATTGGCGGAGGTTGTCGAGAATGGTCCACACACATCTGTATAAACTCGCTCCAAAATTGTTCCAACTCGACTGTCTCGATCCTGAAAGGAAGATTTTGCATACTTACCCAAGGTACAACCTTTACGTGTATCCACTTGCTCCAATTTATCCTTGGGAAGTCCAGTAGAAATCTGTTGCATGATCTTCAAGGCCCCATGGTGCAAGTGGCCCAATCTTATGCCATAGCTCACCAACATCTTGGCTTTACACCAACTCTGCTTTGGAACTCAATGCAGCACATTCATCTACCTCCAGCTTGTAGATATTCTTTACTCGAATCCCAATCCTCTTGGTTTGTCCCATGCCTTAGGAATGCCTTTCCTTTACTAAAGACTACATCATAGCCTTTGTCTTCCAAAATAGTGAAAGATATCAGGTTCTTCTTCAGTCTAGGCACATACTTTACATTAGTCAGGGTGAGAGGAGCTCCATGCTCCCTCTAAAACACAACTGTGACTTCACCTAAAACACTGTACTTTCCATCATCACCCATCTCTATGGGCATTTGGAGGTCCTTCTCCTCCAAGGTACTGAATAGACTCTTGTTGTCGGTCATGTGGAATGGGGCTCCACTATCCAGGTACCAAACATAACCCACCATCGATGAAACCATGCATGCGATGAGGGTGAAATCCAATTTGAACTATGAGGCTAGTGCCTCACCATCTGATCCTTTCGAGGATCCCTTCTTGGATTTCTTCTATGGACAATTCATAGCATAATGACCCACCTCATAAAAATGAAAGCATCGCACTTTCGATTTGTCAATATTCTTCCCACCATGGGAAGAACTCGATTTGGAATGGGAAGCCTTCCCTTTCCCTTTCCTCGCCTTACTCGCTAAGGCTAGATTTTCTTCATCATCATGCTTTGATGAAGAACCATCTCTGGTGCTTCTCCTTATCTCCTCTTGCATCAAATCTAACCACAGTCGTTCCCAATCTGGCAGTTTCTCTCTTCCATTTACTGAGTCTTGGTAGCTATGCCAGCTCTTAGGAAGATCTAGGAGAGCAAGACTTACCATGTCATCATCAGCTGTTGTGATTCCTACACTTCCAAGCTCATCCCTACAGGTGGTGAGCTTGTTTAGATATTTAGAGATCGTGTCACCCTTTTCACATTTGATTTTCTGAAGCTTGTCTTTCAACGCCAGATTCCTCTAATCGTTTTTCTTCTGATATAGATCCTTCAATATTTTCCACATTGAAAATGGTGTCTCCTTCCCATGGAAACTCGAGACAATCTGGTCTTGAACTCCCTCCAGAAGAATCCTCCTCGCTCTAGCCACACATTTCTTCCATTCCGCCAATTCTTGGGCATTAGCAGTTGTTGGCTTAGGGACTTCTTGATCAATGAAGTCCCTCAAACCATTGTCCTCTAATACCACTTCCATGCGATCCTTCCAAGCTATATAATTCAAGCTGCCATCCAGGGCATACTTGAGTCTCAAACCGTTGAACCCCATTGGTGAAATTTGAGATGTGATAAGAATTCAATTTCTATAATCAGGAACTTCAAACTTCGAACTTGTCCCTTCTTTGTATATTATTCTCTACTTTGATCACCTTTGCTCCAATACCATGTAGAATTTCCCACTGTAGATCACCTAATAATGCAATATATTAAAGCAAAATACTTGATCTACTTCTACAAACAACTTTGCAGAAGCTTAATCAATTTTGAGCAAGATCAAATAGAACACATATAACAAATGAAGAAGAAATAATCACACATGAACACAGAAGAATACTCTGGGGAAAGCCTCAGCTAAAAACCCCACCGTCTATATTATCATACAAGTGGAAATATCTTTGGATTACACAAAGCTTTAGCTCACAAACTATCCAGCTCTCAGTACAATCCCTCAATGTTGCTCATAGACTGAATAGACACAACATATGCTTTCCTTCAATCCTCCAAGCCTCCTATTTCCTTTCGCAGTTTCTCCTGGGTCCTTTGGCTTCCACCTGTGTGAACTCTCCTCTCACACAACTCACCAAACTCAAAAATAACTGCGCAATCATCAAGGAATGAATTCCTTTTGCATGCAAGAGATATCCTCAAGGGAATATTCCTACAACTGATAGTACACTATCCCATCCTTTGATCTCAAATGAGTCTCTAATTGAACTAACATGCATGAGTTATTTATGAGATAATATTCAGTTATCTAAAGTACCCTAGTTACATGCATGCATGCATTAACTAACTGAACTCATAATCAGTTCCACAAACTGTTGGAACTAATCTAACTAGAATTAACTCAGTTAACTGAGCTAACTAATTACAACTCAAAATACAACTCATCCTGATCTCCTCAATTAAGGGATAACTTCCTCAATCAAAGGGATAATTCTTACATGTCTTCACATAGACTTCATGTTTGATTTTCTCCAACTAATTAACTCAACATGAATTAATTAATTATTTTTCAAACAGATGTTAATATCAAATTCGATTTTTAATCCTCAATTTTAGTTCAGGGACTAACTAAAATTGGAATGTATCCCGAAATGCTATTTTTAGCACTTCTATATTTAGCATTTCTTGTTTCTATTTTCAACATGCTGAATATATGTGTGTGCATGTGTATGTATGATCGTTCTTGAACCTGAAATCAAATGTGTTCAATAGCGTAAGTTATGGAAACCATAGATTATATGATGTTAAGATGTGAAATGAACCTCAAAACAGTAATGCCTAAGCTACGGAGTCGAGTTTGGCCCTTACTCTAAATAAAACACCCATATCTGCTTAGAATGACACAATAATGGAAGAGAAAGAATTTCATGATATGTTTAACCGTGCTCAGAAGATAATACAATAGTGAAATTGAATGATCTTAATGATATGCTTCAGGCCATAATCAAGCTTGAATTAAACCATTAAAAGTAGTGGCTTAGGAGACCATTTTTATTAATGTACATCTTACATAAAAGACCCTTTGTTGGCCATAGCCGATCATTGTATACATTTGAGGTAATTTCTTATAAGTTATTGTGACGATAGGCAAGAAGTATATGAATGTTAGGGGAATTCCCCAGGGTCAGTTGATCCCTGTAGATTTACCTAAATGTCCTATAGCCATACACAAATGGCCTTAAACCTTGCATTTTCAACATCCTCCATTCCTACCACATGGACTTTGGCATTAAGGGCTACAAGTCCCTACGAGTAGCCAAATGCCTTGGAAACATTTGAGCAGTACTAAGGAGTCACATGTATGGCGAGCATGGATTTTGGAACTGTTAGCATGCAGAAGGTGAAGTGGAACCTTCTCAGAAGCCTACACCAATCCCATCATAGGAAATGGGCATATGTTCACCTACACCGCCATGCGAGGAATCCCCTACGGGAGGGCAAAGAAGTCCCAAGGAAGTCCATATTTTGTGATGTAGTGCTCCACTTGCTCTGCTCTTGCAATCCTTCATTGTCATTCTCTTGTTGTCATTCCTTTTCTTTCTTTCGGCTGTCTTTCTCTGGGATGGTTTTACCATTAACCTCCTTATCAATTCAATTTCTTTGTCCAGTATGTCCTCTGTTTGCTGATTGTTTCCACCATCTTCAATAAAACATGTTGCTCTTGTTGTCACTATGGATGTTGTGGCCTCCCAAACTTCCTTTCCCTCTGCAACACTCCTTTGCTCATCACCTGCAACTTCTTTTATGACAACTGCTTTGTCATCCTTCATCAGCAACCTATCGTGGACATTCATCCTCTGTTCTTCCAATTTCCTCCTTTGGAAGTCCAATTCTCTATATAACTCAATAATTTTACTTGGAGTAGACTTTGGAAAGTTTACTCGATCTTCACATGGTCTTTCTTCTGCTAAATCTTCTTTAACATCTTTCAGTAGATGTTCTTCCTCTTCTTCCAAACCTGCAATCACACACAAATTGTTAGTTTTAAAATCACAAGACCTTACGGTCTTGTTGGATGCTTCAATCATCAAATCTTTGGGCTGCCTTGAATCATTCATATGATTCAACTCCTCTAGCTCTTCATCACTTTCAAAAAGTAATGGTCCACTCTCTGGGTAACATAACGAAACTTCAACATCTTCTTCAGCATCTTCCTTTTGCTGTAGCTCAACTGTTTCGAGCTTCTCTATCCTCTGTCTGGCATCAAGAACTTGTTCAAGTTCCCTTATTTCCTTTATCAACTGCAAATTTACCTGATGATTCCACTTCTCTTGTAGTCTCTGCCATCTCAACTTCTTTCTCATGACATAACCACGCTTCTGGTCTTCCTTATTTCTTTGCAACATCTCCATTAACACCTCAACCTGAACTGCTATCTCAGCCTTCTCCCTTTCATATTCCTCTTTGCTTAACTGTCTCTGTATGCCAACTGCTTTGGCATCCTTCTCCCTTTGTCCTCCACTGTGGTTTATTTCAGAACCTTTGTGATGACTGTCACTAGTCATTATCCTTTCCATCACTATGAGTTCCTCACTCACTTGCTATGAGTTGTACTAAAGCCTCTCCAACAGCAAGTCCTATCTTGCCGCCACTCACCTCACCAAGCCCTCCTCACTCGGTCTTTTGGCAAGCAATTGGTTCTATCTCTGGAACCTCCTTTGAGCACTTCTCTTTGCTCTTCCTGGCTTCAACTCATCTGCCTATTCACAACTATCTTCCTTATCCAATCTCTATTGGATTTCCTCAAGGTTCTGCCACACCTATACTTTCACCAGTTTTCTGTTAGCAATTTTAAACATGTCTTCTATAGATTTTCCTTTTGGGAGTTGCAAAAATACTTCTGCTTTAATACAAAGACTACAATCTTCAAATTCAAATAAACCCAGATCACCTTACCTTCAAGATCTCAGTTTGATCTTGTCTTTTCGGTTGCCTGTACTTTAAATGGACTGTTCTTCCCACTAGTTGTCAGCTTGTGTCTTCAAACTCTTCAACTACCTTCAGAATCTCACACTCCTGGAACTTTTGTTTTAGCAAATCTGCTACTTACACATTCAAAAAACCTTCTTGACATCATTCAGAAAATAAACATTTCAACAGAGCCAGGCTCTGATACCAAAAAAATGATGACGCATGGAGCTTGCCATACCCAGGATCATAAAACATCTGTTGTTTTATCTTCAAACTCAAACCCTTAATACTTCTCAATCACATATATATGGCTGGATTTCACCAAAGAGTGCGCCTTACTGTTCTATCTGACCATAGTTCACATGCCATTAATGTAATAACGCAGGTGCTTCAAGGCAGAATCGGAGATTCAACTGAACAACAACTATCTTTATACATGCGCCTGTGACCGCTATTTATACTACCAGCAACTCAGAATTGATGCACATATGCATCACAATGGACAGCGATCAATATAAATGAACATAAACATGTTATCGTATATATAAATCTACGCCTCCCATGTACGCCACACCAGGCTAATTAAGCACTGACTACAAAGGACCAACTTCAAACAAACAGCCTATGCATACGTTTCCATATCAACATACATTAGCATATAATAAAAGGTTATAGACATATGCATGCAATAGGGATACCCATCTACGCAACTCTTTCGCTGTTCAACGCAATTGATCCACCAGCTACACTCAGAACTTTCCTTCTAAACATATATGGCTTCCGCCTTTGTTCAACACCTTTTATCGCTCAATACCCAAGCTCCCGATGTCTTCGACGCCAATAGACACACAGTTATACTGTTTGCCTCTCCGGATGATAAGCATCACAGTTTATATGCCTTTAACAGTCACGGGTTTGTAATTCAGCACCGGCTCACAGCTATAAACGAAGATTGTATATATAACGCAGGTATCTCGCACATAAAACCGACCAGATACAACTAGTATCCGCCTTCAAAGACATTGCCAGTTCTGCAGCAGTTCAACGATCTACGTATACGGTTGTAAATCATATTATATAGCTTTCCCAACCTCTGGTCCTCGCCCTGTTGCGCAATCCTTGGCTGTTACACAATCTCTGATGCGATATGATTGGTTAAAGCTTCGTGCGTTCAACACCCAATCATCGGCGCGCAGCCCTGAATTCTTAAAAGAAAACATAATAAGGATACATGCATTATCTTATTACTAACCACGGCCTCTTTCGTCAGTAATAAATCTAAGTTCGATATCGCCACAATCAAAGGCTCAATTGTGAAGTCTGATCACTGTATATCTGCTAATTGTTCGACTTGCTATATCTGCCAATTTATATTAAATCATGGCCACAGCAATGCGCATGAGAATAAAAACTCAATTTCCACATTCCATAACAACAATGCCAAGTCACAACAATAAAGTTGAGAACCTCACCACCAATAAAGCAATCGCTTTATTCAACCCCCAATTTATTATGCGTGGGAAAATGATATCCACATTCCGTCCAAACAAAGGATTGTCATCTGATCTTAATGAACTCAAATTCAGGATGCACAGTCAAATAGCCGGAGGAATAAAAAGAAAATGAACCTTCAATCAGTCCTGGTGCCAATTATACTAAACCGCCTCCACTTGTGGAATCTGGTTAGGCTGTTACGCTATGATTAAAATTGTCATGGCTCCACCTCCGCGCCTCGCAGGCATTAAATTAAGTCGGTATCAATTCTCTGGACTTATCACAGCAATTTCATATGGAATTAAAGACTATTAATCACAGAATCGGCGTTCCATTAAACCTCTAACCACTGTCCGCCAAAAGCAAACAAATTATTCAACACACTCAGGTTGTTACACCAGGTACAGAGCCATATCTCAGAGTTAATTAAGCACAAACAGATCCATATCAATTGAATTCAATCACTCATATTTACATAAACCAAGCATACATAACAGCTATATTCATGGCCAGATATGCAAATTCATGGCCCTTTTACAAACTGAAGGCTTACAGCCTTGCTGATCAAGACTGTTCTCTATCCACCTCTCTCACAATCTCCCCTTCCTATTTAAAAATCATTAAATTAAATGCTCAATCTCTTAATATCCTCAACAACCCCTAAATCTCTCAACATCCCTAAAGGATAGGTGCTTATCCCTAAAATCCTTCAATTCATTAAATTTCCTCATATCCTTTTATTAATAAAAGGATATTTACATAAATCCTCACCTTCTCCTATTTAATTCAAATTAATTAATAAAATATTAAAAATCATCACACCACATATTTACAAATTAACATTATCACACCACATATTTACAGATGGAGAAAAAGGTCTTGATGCTCCTGCATCAGTAAGTAGGCTGGGTAGGTAGTTTTGAGGTTGCAGAATGTAGATTTGTGATCAATTCCATATTTTCAAGTGTTAGATTTATCCAGATCACAGTTTTCAGGTAGTTTCTAGTTGAAGGATTCAAGCGAGGCATGTCTAACTCCCCCTTCTTTTTATTTCCCAAATCATTCACTAACATCCCCTCAAGGACCTTAGGATCTGCCCAAAGAGTCCATTTTCACTCCATTCTTGTTCAGACCAAGTCAACATCTGAGTTGACTTAGTGAAAAGAAACCACATTTCTTGTGTAAAAGTCATTCCTCCACAGTCCATTCACTTCCTATGCCTAAGTTTCAGTTCACAAACTTAGCCCCTACTTTCACCTCACAAGTTCATATTAACCTCTAATTCTATTTATTAGCTCCCTAAATCTTCTCCCCTTCCCCTATTCTACAAAAAACTATATAAAAAAAAAAACCCAAAAATATTTAAATATCCCCCCCCATGGCAACTATAGCCTAATAAAAAAAAAATCAGGGGAATACCAGGTCTATTTGGGGCCTTGATATTAGCCTTTCCACCTTCGTTTCCCTTGGGATTTGTTTTAACCACTGGTTAAGCAAATAACCATGCCAAAACCATAGTCCCCCGCACACCAAACCATAGTCCCCCGTCAAAACACACTAATTTCTAAAGTTCAAAACCCACCCGAAGCAGTGAATAATTAAAGTTTATCGCGCGCATAGTTTTATTAAATCCCATGCATCTTCACCTCTCATCCACCATCGGATCGCCTCTCCCAGATCTGACGGCCCTCATGCGTATCAAGTGCCCTTACATGACAGTGCGATAGCACCCGATGGACGACGGTTTCCCTGTTGTACACCAGGACAACTGTCGGCTTTTCATTGCATCAGGCCGCCCCTGACACATACTGCTCCCGTACCAAAGGCGGTCCAACGCAAATCGCTTACCGCCCTCCCCTGTGCTCACGTTACTCCACGCCACATCACCTCCCACATCGCTGCCACCTCAACCCTTCATGCCTGCGTTGGCCTCCTGCCACCGTACCGCCACGTCATCACCCTGTCGTACTGCCACGTCACCCTGCTGATGTCATCATGGCTGACGTCATTCTGCCATACCGCTAACATCATGCTGACGTCAGCAGCTGAAAAAACGCGCAAGTGCAAAATCTAAGCTTCGGAAGCCCGAAATCTTTTGATTTCACAGCCGTTTTGCGCCGAAAGGGCTGATTTTGCAGTTATTAGCATATCACAAGTAGAAGGAAGCCGAATTTAAATGTCAAAATGAATCAAGAAGCGGCAGAGAGTATCAATGTTGCGGCAAAGTGTATCAGTGAAAATCTTTCAGCGGCCCGAAATAGGAAAACATTAAAGGGCCATCTAGCAAAGTCAAAGAAATAGTAAAGGCCATTTAAAGGCACTCAAATCACAGTTACTACACATCAAACTCACATAAGATCAGTGGACCAAAGCTCAAGGCACAGTTATTGCAGAAGCATTGCACCAAGTCACAGAGGATAGCATATTAACTCATTTTGATCCAGCTGCCTCTGGCGCAGCCCAAAGGATATCTACTTGCATTTAATTTCAACACAAGCTTAGGTTTCAAAGTCTTTTTTCCGTAGACCTGTTAGGTGGGCTGTAATAAATAATTTTGGATATTTACCCTATATATACAACCCTGAACAATGTAATCAGGGTTGGTTGGTTTTTGTTGGTTGGATGTTTTGCTTAAGTAGAGACTCGCACTGTATATCTGATAATTTCTATAATCAAAGACTACTTACGAGCTTGGAGAATGAATTGTGTACTGTGTTTAATGGTTGAAGAGTAACTGTGGAATTCTTGTGCTGGTACATGACCCAATAAGTGTTTCTTACCTCTGTTTTTCCATTCATACATCATTATCTAAATAGCAGAAAGAAAGATTAGCTTAAAACTTGTTTAATTGCACTCTATGCTCAATTTCTGTTGTTTCTTTATGTTTTTCATCTGTTTTAGGCATAAATATGAATTCCACCTGGCTCATATTTGCCCTAATTCACCATGTATGACAGATATCCAGGGATTCTTAACTGCCCCTAGATAGAGCTCATTTTCCTTCCCTCTATTTAGTTGATTGAGATATTCTTAATTTCCTCTCATTCCTTGCATTTCACCCCATCTCTTTAGCTTGAAGGTTGTTTCATGTGCAGCTACCTTGCTCCTCGCTCCTCTTGTGATCAAGAAAGCATACCTGCGGTCCTACTCCTTGACTCCATGCCCAATGGTTTGAAACTTATCACTCTATGCATGCCTCTCTGTTTGAAAGCATCTTCCTTCCATTCAAACACCATCCAAACATAAACAAAACCCATTGAACCCAATAACTAGCCTAAAATCATCATCAACAAAGCTAAATCATCAAAAGAGAACCCTCTCTGATTACAGGTGGGCTAGAACCTGCAATCCAAAGATTGGTTTGTGGTTACCTCGGTCGTATCCCTTCAGGAGCTTAGGGACAACCTGAGTGATAACAAGTTGATCATGGATGATTTTCATATTGAGATAATATTTGTCATAATGTGATTTTGGACCATGGTTGACCATGATTTACCATGGCTTCTTTTAATATTGACCATGATTGATTTTCATGTTGAGAAAACTATGGTTGACCATGATTGATTTTCATATTGAGAAAATCTTTGTCACAATGCGATATTGGACCATGGTTGACCATGATTGAGCATGGCTAACTATGGTTGGCTTTCATATTGAGACAATATTTGTCAAAATGTAGCGTTGGACCATGATTTACAATGGTTGACAATGGTTGACGATGGTTGAACATGGTTGTTTTTCATATTTATAAAATCTTTGTCAAAATGTGACATCAAACCATGGATGACCATGATTATAAACATAAGGGATTTATATTAAACCCTAGGATTTATATTATAAATGTTATAAATAATATGATACCCTAGGAATATGAACCCTTAGATTAAATAAACCAATGGATTGATATTATAAACCTAAGGGACTAATAAACCCTAGGGATTAATACTAAAAACCCAAGGGATTATAAACCCAAGGAAATAATATTAAACCCAAGGGATTAATATTATAGATCCAAGCTATATAAACCCTAAGATAATTATTATAAACCCTAAAATAAACATGCTTCACAAAGGTTGAAAATGGTTGCTTTTCAAATTGACACGTTCTTTGTCACAATGCGACATTCGACCATGGTTGAAAATGGTTGATTTTCAAATTGAGACAATATTTGTCACAATGCAATGTAGGACCATGGTTGACCATGGTTGATTTTCATATTGAGACAATCTTTGTTACATTGTGACCATGATTATTGACCATGGTTGACTATCATTTTGAGACAATATTTGTCACAGTGCGACGTTGGACCATGGTTGACCATGGTTGACCATGGTTGATGATGGTTAACCATGGTTGATTTTCATATTGTGACAATATTTCTCACAAAGTGATGTTGGACTATTGTTGACCATGGTTAACCACGATTGACCATAATCTACCATGGTCGACCATGTTTGAGTAATGTTGACCATGGTTGAACATGATTAGTTTTAATATTGAGAAAATCCTACGATAAACCCTATGATGAATATTATAAATGGTAAAATTAACATGATTGACCATGGTTGATTTTCATATTGAGACAATCTCTGTCACAATGCAACATTGGACCATGGTTGACCATGATTAATTTCCATATTGAGACAATCTTTGTCACGATGCGATGTTGGACAATGCTTGACCAAGGTTAAACATGGTTGATTTTCATATTGAGACAATATTTGTCACAAAGTGACGTTGGAACATTGTTGACTATGGTTAAACATGATCAACCATGTTTGACCAATGTTGGCCATGATTGATTTTCATATTGAGAAAATCCTATGATAAACCCTCTGATAGATATTATAAACAATAAAATAAACATGTTTGATTTTCATATTGAGACAATCTTTGTCATAATGCTATGTTGGACCATGGTTGACCATGATTGATTTTCATATTGAGACAATCTTTATCAAAATGCAACATTGGACCATGGTTGACCATTCTTTCCCATTGTTGGTTTTCATATTGAGATCATGTTTGTCACAATGTGACATTGGACCATGGTTAACCATGATTGACCATGGTTGAGGATGGTTAACAATGGTTGACAATGATTATAAACCCAATGAATTTATATTAAACCCTAGGATTAATATTATAAACCCTATGAATAATATTATATCTTAAGAATATGAACGCTTAGATAAAAAAACCAAAGGGATTGATGTTATAAACCCAAACGATTAATACTAAAACCCCAAGGGAATAATATTAAAACTAAGGGATTAGTATTATAAACCATTAAATAAATATTATAAACACTAAAATAAATATGGTTGATCATGTTTGATTTGCATATAAAGACAATCATTGTCACTATGTGGCATTGGGTCATTGGACCATGGTGCATTCTCATATTGAGACAATATTTGTCATAATGTGACGTTGGAACATGATTGACCATGATTGATATTCATATTAAGACAATCTTTGTCAAAATGTGATGTCAGACCATGGTTGACCATGATTGGTTTTCATATCGAGACAATCTTTGTCACAATGCAATATTGGATCATGTATTACCATGGTTGGCTATGCTTTTACTATGGTTGACAATGATTTTAGTATGGTTGACCATGGTTGACCTTGGTTTTACAATGGTTGACTATGATTGATCATGATCGACTATGGTTGAACATGGTTTGCATATGACTCACCATCATTTGACCAAGGTTTGACTATTGTCGACTAGAGTTAAACATGATTGACTATAGTTGACTATGGTTTGAATATGGTTTGACTGTGCTTGACCATATTTCGACTACGGTGTCTCTATAGTTGACCAAGATTTCATTATGGTTACCATTGAAATGGTGGTTGTTGATGCTCAACCATGGTTTGTCTATGGCTAACCATAGCCATCCACTATAATTGTCAATGGTCAACAATGGCCATCCACCATAGTTCAATATAGTTAACTATGGTTGACAATGGGTCAGCGACTGATAGGTCATTGTGTCTGTGGTATCTATAGTTCACCATAGTAATCATGTTGACTATTACTGACTATGATGCTCATATTGACTATAATTGACCATATCACCAAAAGTCAACCATAACTATGTTGACTATAGTTAACGATGTCAACAATAGTCAACCGTAATTAAAATGTTTTAAGACATTTTAAATGAGTAGAGTAATATTTATTAATGTACCATTGATATTATATTAAAAATTTATTAAAACTATTTATATGTTTTTAACAATGTTTTCTACATTTTTAATAGAATATTAATGTCATAATTAAATATTAATAATATATTAAACACTATAATATTTACACTAATTATGTATTAAGTAAATATTCGTATTAATGTACTATTTAATATTCAAAATACTAAAATATTAGTATTATTATTTTAGTATTAAAATAATATTATTTCCATTTACATCCATTACTTAAATTCCATCCATGATTCCATTTCTTAGTTAACTTATATCTACTTTGAATATAAACATAAATATAATGCACCTAATAATTATTCCAATATTAATTGTAAAATAATCACCTAAGGAAAAAAATCCATTATTATTTCATTATATCACTACTATACATTTAAACATCTTTTGAAAATATCTTTCACCATCTCACCATTAAATAGATAATTCAAATATTTTTTTAATATTGAACTTTAAAATGATTTTTACTATCTCAAAAATAATAAAATTTAAACATTTATAATAAATAATGATAATTTGATAAATTATAACATTCCATATATTCCTTCCTGTGTTATCTTATTCCCATAGATCTACACCTTTTAAAACTCGAAGGTTTTTTTTATGTGTCTTAGCACTTAATATATGGATAGGTAAGTTCAATTTTGAAAATTTGTTTGAGTGACACATGTATCAGTTCACAGTGGTTCACAGCGTGGGTTGGTGAATCAGTCTAACACATTTAACTCTGAGTGTTTTATTTTTTTTAACAGAATTGTTTATAGTGTGATATTTTCGATGTTTTGGTGCTAGAAATTAGTGGAAAAATTTGAAGTGAAATCTTGATTAGTATTATTTAAATTGGTTTTTGACTGTATATGGATTTAGCATCTTAGAAAACT
>APFE031354462.1:25923-54030 GCA_000404065.3 Pinus taeda | reverse complement strand
AACCAATGAGGTATGTAAATAGGTAAGGTATGTAAACATGTATGAATTACGTTTTTCTCCTTATATCTGTTAAAGATTAGGGAATACAGGTAATAAGCAGGTACTAACCATGCTTGTTTACCTAATCACTTGCTTGTCTCATTCTCATTACACTTGGCATAAGTAATAGCACAGATATTTTATAAGTAACATCATCTAAAGGTTGACCTATCAGTGCTAACCTAAGAAATACATGCATAGATATGATAAAGTATGTGTATCACAGGTTGGTTATCTCCCTAATAGACTAGATTCAGCTTTAATATAGATATAACATATGTAATTATACAGAGCTTTGTTCTAGCTCATTCATAGAATAGGGTGAACTGAAACCATGCTCAGATACTAATACGAGCTTTTTAGTGTATAGAGCTTACTAGTGATAAGGTGAATGAGAGCCTGTAAGCTAAGGTTCAATTCATGTACCTTATCCTTAAGAAAGGGCCTGATCCCAGTGGATACTCCCATGGCTACCAGCTTAAGCACCACCATTGGGGGCAGGCACAATATTGGCTTGGAGCAGATTATTTCAAACAACCTTCGCATTTTATGTTTTCATTTACAGAAACCTTTCATTAGGGGTGGGGGGTACGAGGAAAGATCCTTTATCGCGGGTACTCAATTGGATTTTTTATTACTCACAATTGGGGACATGAATGTTGGTGAATTCATTGTATCGATACCATATGTGAAACAGATTAAGGTTAAGCTTCATCCAGCTTTTGATGTAAATGGCCTATTCCCTTTTGTATTTTCCTTGTATGATGTGTGTGTATATCTGGGCTCTACATCTTGTATGAGATACTTTCTTTTTCTAATGCGTAATGATGTTTCATTATGTACAGTGTCCTACCATAGACCACTGATATTGTAGCTCTCGAATGCTGGAGGTAGGCTAAGAATTGCTTCTGATGGTGTATGGGATGCACTATGCAATGAAAAAGCGGCAAAGGCCTGCAGAGAGTTGAGTTACATAGACGGAACGGTTACATAGACGAACCGTTCCAGAAGCTTTCTCGACTAGGGAGTCTGCTCTATGTGGGCCATTTATCACAAGCAAATTGATAGATAAGCTCCTTCTTGCATGTTCAATTCCTGTAAGCTAAGGTTCAATTCCTGTTTAGCTGTGACTACAGTTCTAACACGACATACGTAACCTCTGTCATATGTAAGCTGTAACTGTATAAACTCTGTATAGAAAAGGTTAATTTTAACTGTATAAAAAAGGGTAACTGTAAATGTATAAGAAAGGTTAACTGTAATCCTATGGACAAAACTGTAAGAACGACGACTTTCAATCGCTGTTTGTGAAACCATCCAGGTATCCTTCTAGCAATAAGAAATCGGACAGACCATGTAAGAAATCTGATAAATTAAAACAGAACTGTAAAAAGAATGAGTTGTAATTCATATAACTAACTTGGATATATTGGCCACTGTTTTGTGATGTTGTCTTCAAGTTTGCTGAAAGCATAAGATGCAACTTCAACAGTGGGTGGACTTCTTTTATAGTTTTTGGGACTTGAATTTAATTGGTGGACATGGATGCACATGGATTGCAATGGCTTCATTTTGAATGTGGTATGGATTTAAATTGATGTGATCTAATGGTTGGGAATTGGTTATTTGTTGATCCATGTGCTTTGATCTGTTTTAATGAGAAATAGAGTGGTCTGGGTGTCATTTATTGCAGTTATTGGGGTGTCATTTATTGTAGTTATTGAGTCTGGTGTCATTTATTGAACAAATTGGGTTTAAATGTTGTTGGTTTGGGTGTCATTTATTGAACATAGGGTGTTTAGTTGTTGAACAACACAACAGTTACGCTGACATACATTCCCTTTTGTTATGTGCAGGTAGGCATATTTATTTGGGATGCAAAGTTGCAGTTCTGATGAGTGGGGGTTGAAGTGACCACTGTTTTGTACTTCTGGAATAGACCAGTTTGGATGCCTTTATGGCTTTATCTGTTTTCTACTTGGGTCAATATGTTTTGCAGTATTAAGTAGTAAAATACTATTTATGGATAGTTGTGGGCCCAGTCAATGTATGGGTGATTTTTGGACATAAATTAATACTTATTTATACATAATGTTATTTATTTCTGTTTAAATTTTGGTTTAAAAAGTCTCAATTACTGGTGTTTTGGTGGGACCAGTACTATATCAATTACTGGTCCCTGCACAACATTAGGAATCTCTCCCCTATATAACATGAAATATAACACAACAAAAGTCGTGTTAGTACATTTCTGGATTGCGTACATAAATTATCATTTGGGGACGGTTTTGTGGGTCCGTGTTGCATTTATAATGTAAACAAACTTTGCCATTGGTCTGACTTTTGCTATTTGCAGGAACATTATCACGTGAACGTATAGGTTATATGGTTTTATAATAATTGAAATTGAGTTTTTTTTATATGGGTGGAAAAATTTATCATAATTTAGTGGTTAAATTAGTAGTGAGGACAGTCATTTTTAATTGCTAATCGTTAAGGTAGGCTGACTCATCATTGTTATTAAAAGAAAACTACACCAGGTGATGGTCCTTAAGAGGGTAGGGTTTCACTCCTGTCAGATACTTCTTACTAGATACTTCTAAGTCTTGGGCCATTAACCTATTTCCTTACCTTGAGAAAGATAAACTCTTAACCAAGCATAAACAATTTTAGGGTATACTCCAGAGCCTCTATAATGTTTGAATTTAAAACATTTTCTTTATATTTAATTATATTTTAAGTTTTAAAATTTTAATAAATGATTTTATATTAAGTAAATTAATAATGAAAAACAATTAACTTAATAATTTTATTAAATTCAATTTAAAAGAAATAAAAGCATATAAAGTTTGTACTCCAAGCCTCAATTTAAAAAAAAAAAAAAATTATGTAAAGTTTGCAAACCTAGGCCCTCAATTTTAAAAAAAAATTAAAATAGGTAATTTTAGGCATACTCTAACCCTCTATATATCTTTGAGTTTAAACTACATATCTAATATTAAGTTTATTTAATTAAATTTAAAAATAAATTGATTTATATTTTTAAACTATAATATAAAGTTATTTGAGTGGATGTGATAATGAAGAACATATATTTAAGATATTATAAATTCAATTTTAAAAAGAAATAAAGTATGTACATTTTCATTAAAGGTTAATAATAAAACCTTCTTATGGAGTTGGTGTTTTTTTGGTTGTATAATATGAAAGCAATATTTTTTCTTATATAAAAATGGTTTTTTTGTTGTTGTATAATGATGAAGTCTCAAAACAAGGATGGTATGAAGATTTTTAGTTTTTGCTAGATCATTGGAGAAAAAGGTGGAGATTATTTTGTAGAATAAGAAAAATATTAAAAATATTTTTAGTTTAAAATTTAGGGAGAAATTATGGGGTTATAAAGAGTTACACAGAGAAAAAAAAAACTAAGATACTATAAGGAAGCAATCAACCTCAATCTCAAAAATAAAAAAAATATCTATTTGTCTTACTAGTGTTAAGAAGAAAATGAACATTGCTAACACAACAATTAATTATCATGAGTTTTAAAGTGAAACTCGACATTGGTTGATTACAAAAACACCATGAGATGAAATAGTATATCACCTTTGTGATACTATGAGGGTTGAGGATGAAAACCATTTTCTCTTAGATTGTCCATCTTATACTCTCATTCTATCTAATGTTCATGTAGAAATTTGATAGAATTGCATATGCTCAAGAAATTTAATCTAAAATCAAGAGACATAATTCTACTCTACTGATGTGCGGAGTGAAATTCACAATGTATAACAACATGCCTAAACATGCAATAAGAAAAATAAAAAATACAAAGTGATTTCTAGGGGAACCCAATTGAGCAAAAACCTGTCAAGCCTCTTTGCATTAATCAGATGAATAGAGAATCTATTACAATTTCTAACTCCAGCTTTGATCTCAACTTGTAGAAGAAAAACCACTCTCTGCTCAATGAACAACTCTAACCAACACTTAGCCAAATATTAGCTCATCTAGCCTCCTATTTCCTTGCACAAATTCTGAGGAGATTGTCCCCTATTATCTAGGAATTTCCTACAAATTGATTGTGCAATTTCCAAGGATGGATCACCCGATCTCATGCAACACCTATACACTCAAGCTAGTTTACAATTGTTGTTACACTACCTTGTCATCTCCACTTCAACTGAGGAACTTGAATTCCTTGCATGCTGTAGCTATTTTGGGCTGATTGATCAATTAACTGACATATCTTTGAGTTAGACTATTGTCCCACTGCACAACTAACCTTCAATTGACTCTAACAATAGTTAGTGACTAGTTAATTGAATACAACTGAAAATAACTGAACTGGATTACTAAAATTTAGCAATCACACATGCATAACTGAACTCCAAGCCCTCTAACTCAAATTTACTGAGCTAATTGAGCGACAAGTTGCATGTCACACTAGTTAACTACCTCCAAGTTGTCCTGCTGATTTGGAAATTCATTTTACTCAATTTGAATAAGGCTAAAGTCAAATTGAGCCTTTCTTGCTACATTTTTTTCAACACTCCATCTTAACAAGAAAGGGATTTTTCATCACCCTTATTCTGCATCCATGGAACTCAAATTTACCTCTTGACAATGCCTTTGTCAATATGTCAACATCTTGTTCCTCAATTGGCATGTACTGTAGCAACATAATTCTCCTCTGCACACAATCCCACAAATGATGATATAGATATCAATGTGCTTGGACCTATCATGAAATACCATATTCTCATAGAGCTTAATGCAACTTTGATTATCACAATATATCAATGTTGGGTCCATTCCCTGACTAAATAGCTCCACAAGTATTTTACTCATCCAAATTGCTTCACATGTCGCTTGACTTGCATCCACGTATTCAACCTCTACTGAACTGAGCGCCACAGACCTATGCTTCCTGCTATACTAGGAAATAGTTGTGGACCCAAGGTTGAACATAACACCTAATGTACTTTTTCTATTTGACAGACTCCCTTCCCAATCTGCATTGGTGAAGCCTTGGAGCTTCTCTCCCTCTATCCTCTTGTACCATAATCCATACATGGTAGTGCCTATGAGGTACCGTAACACATGCTTTGCTACCCTCCAATACATTTTGGAAGGCCTCACCATAGCTTGACTCAATTGGTTTACTGCATAGCACATGTTGGTTCTTGTGTTCACCAAATACATTAAAGACCTCGAAAACTAACTTTAAATTTTGGGATCAACCTCTTCACTTGAAGTGGCATTCTCTTTCCTCTAGTTTCTAGCTAGAGGTGTGTCCATGGGCTTACGATTATTCATGTGAAATACCTGAAGTATTTCAAAGGCATATTTCCCTTGAGACACAAGCAATTCACCATCACCTTGCCATACTTCCAGCCCGAGGAAGTAATGCATGAGGCCCATGCCTTTCATCTCAAATGATCTTGCAAGAGTGGATCAACTGCTCATCACCTGTCAGTATTAAATCATCAACATATAAAACAAGAATAAGAAATTTACCATCTATCGCAATGTGATAGAGGTTCGCATCTGCTTCACTTTTGGTGAAGCCCAAACCACTGAGATAATTGTTGATCTAAGTGTACCATGCTCAAGGCACCTGTTTCAGACCACACAATGCTCTCTTGAGTCTGCACACATGCAAATCTTGATCATATATATCAAATATTTATAGATGCTCTATGTAAATTTCCTCCTCAACAACACCATTGAGAAAGACAGTCTTCACATCCATTTGGTGGATTTTCCACTCCATCGGTGCAAACAATGCTAGAATGGATCCGATTGAGGAATATCTTACAACTGGTGCAAAAGTTTCCTCGTAGTCCACTCTCTCTATTTGAGAGAATACTTTTGCCACACATCTAGCCTTGTACTTCTCTATGATCCTGTCCATTGCATGCTTTACTTTGTAGATCCATCTCGAATGAACCACTAATTTCCTTTTTGGTCTCGGCACCACCTCCCATACATTGTTCTTAATAATGGACTCATATTCTTCCAACATGGTATCAACCCAAATTGGTTGAGAAATTGCTTCCTCAAATGAGGAAGGCTTTGTCTCAATGAGCTCAGTCATGAGAGCCATGTAACCTGTGTACCTATCAGGTGACCTCCTCTATCTGCGCTGTGATGTGGGGGCTCCCACATTCTCCCGTGCATCTTGCAACAATCTATCAGCTTCTATGGTTCTTTTTCTCCCTCTCTGGAAGATTATGGTTGAGTGGGTTCCTCCACTCTGCTTCCTATATTCTCTTCTACATGTGGCTGCTCCACAACCCCCTGAAGCTCATCCCAAGGATCCTCCTTTAGAACTAGAAGTTGTTGCTCCGGTGGGTGTTCTGAACATAATTTATGTAAAATTAATAAGTATAGATAATAAATAATAATCATAATCATATGTAATTAAATAATAATTAATTAAACAAAGAGGCATGTCTCTACAGACATGACTCTTCGTGAAAGGGGTACTTCCTGGTTATATATACAGGGCCCTCACTCCTAATTGTATCATCATTCTTATTCATACATTAAATATATATTCTTTGATCTCAATGGAGATCTACATATTCCAAGTCTTCTGGAGTGTTTAACGTGAAGAACAAATTTTGTCCATTCCATTGGTATCAAAGTTGTTCGATTCTCTGGCTGCTCAACTGTTGCACAGAGCCTTGTTCTCCGATCCATGTCTTTGATGATCGAAATTCGTCAACTTCGTTGTCATTGAAGTGTTTCACTACAAAATTTTGGAGTTTCTTCGTTGCTGAGTTCGTCAGAGGCCCTTGGCCATTTTTTAAGGAAGAAAAAATGAAAAAAACAGGAAAAAAAGTATATATATATTTTTTTTAAATATCCAAACTTGAAAAAAAATATCTACATAATAGAAAGAAAAATTATTATATATAAAAAAACAAAAATTTTCAAAAAATAAATAAATAAAAGAAAAGAAAAAGAAAAAAAAATAATTAAAAAACAATGATAAAAAAACCACTATAGAACTAAAAATATAAATGAATAATATTTATAAAAAAAAAAATAAAAACATAAAGCTTATCGTCGCTACGGCTGCTCCAGTATAGCACCACAACCGACCAACACTGTTGTCAACTCTTCGAGCAGGCAAATCACATGTATTACCCAACACTCGACCTGAAACACATTGTTTTTACCAGCATTGTCTAGTTGCAACTACTGCGGCCACACATAGTCAACCATCCCCCTCGCAAAAGCCACCCACTGTGCGTAGCCGCTGGGACCACCAAACTACAACAACCCATTCCCATAGGCCACACGCAGGTAGTCGCAATATTTGACCATACGCAACCATTAGACGCCCTGAGCCACCACCGAGCTACATCTACAATCGTTAAAACATCGTCAGCAAGTCGTTTCCTCCTCCATCTGCACATGAAAAATTTCTCCCTATCTAAACCATTGTAGCATTGACCTACTGCTCTTTGCTCTCTACATTCTCCACTCCACAATCCTCTACCTCCACTGTACCACCTAAAACCATTAAAGACATCCCTCTTCTTTCTATCGTTTTCCCCCTGACCAAGTGTGCCTTCAGAAAGGGTCTATCTCCCCTCAATCATCACATCCCTTCACCAAGCAATGTTTCCCGTTGTCATTTTTCTATCTGACCAACATTTGTTTGAAGGTACCATGGGGTTTCGTTTAAAAGTCAAAGGTTTCGATTATTGTGGAAGGCATTCATGATTAGTGGATATATCTTTTGAAAGAGTTTTAAAGTCTTTTAAAAATGGATTATCGAATACATATGTGAAGTGAGCCCCTTAATAAGTATTTTTTGGAGTTATAATAATTTTTTAAAAGGGGATTTATTAAAGATAGTTTTTAAGTTAAAAAAAAAAAGTGAAGGTGCCAAAGGTTTTATTTGACCTATTATTAAAACTAAAGAAGGTTTTAATAATACCTATATAAAAAGGTATTAAAAGCAAATATTAGATTATTTTTTCGAACGCAAAAAATGGAGTCTAATTCAAAAGGAAAGGAACGAAAATTTTCATATAAAGTATTCCAATTGCAGATTGTATGTTAATTACATTAAAAGAGAATACCCAAGGGAAGGAGACTAATATCACTATCAACACAAGTCACGAGGAAAATTGCATCAATGTCAATCTGACAAATTTAATTTTAATTCTAGAGTCAAACATAGGAGAAAGGACATATATTTTTGGCAAAAATTAATATGAAATTAATGACTTACAAGTAATAATTGACCACTATGAATGCACCTCTCAATTCCATGTCGTAACTATATTTAACCCACAAATTGACATTATTTTGGGTCAACGTTGGTTAAAAGAATTGGGTGCGTTCATGTTTAACTTAGAAAAAAATATTTTGATGTTTTCTTACAAGAGGACGATGACCATCTTCCAAGATGTGACAATGAAGTCAAAACTAATAAAGCCTTCATCAAAAGACTTTAAGGATATTTCAGAATTAAAGTTTCAACATAATAAAAAAACTATACCAAAGAAGTAGAAAGAGCTTGAAGAAGTCATCTCCAATAAAGACAAAGAAATTTCGCACCTCAGAGAACACAATGAAAAACTACTCGAATAAGTCAAGAAAGTTAAGGCCATAAAGAAGGAACTCAATAAGCACTTGATGGAACAAGAAGAAGAAAATTTACATTTAAATAACATTAATCAAACATTATTAGAACAAATAAAATTTTTAAAAGATGATGAGGTTAATAATAAAAAAATCAGCAACCTAGAAAGAGAAGAAGTTTTACGTCTCAGGAATCATAACCAAAACCTCCTTACACAAATAAAGAAGCTTAAACTTGACAAGATGTCACTTAATGACAAGTTAGAACAACTTCAAGAAGTAGTTTCGAAGTCTCTAGTCATTTCGGTCCAATTAGAAGAAAATGGAATGAATACCAATCCAGTGAATACCACAACTGAAGAGGAAGACACATTAGTTAAAGAAAAAACACACTCAGATGTTGAGACAAAGGAAATTCCAAGTGAAGATTTTGTAACCAACTTGACGACATCGAAACCTGAAGTAAATCAGAATCTAGCCACACACATGACAAGGGAAATCAAAAGAACTCTTTATCTACATTTGACTCATACGAACACACATCTCAATCAATCTACGAATCCGAATCACTTAGAAAATAAACAAAAAACTTATGTTCCGAAGAATATTGAAGTGCACACAATTCAATCCAGTGATAATAGTTCATCAAAGTTTCCAATTATCAAAAGATTTCACAAAAGATTAATTTAGGATTGTCAGATCCTTCCTCAGTGCGGAAATTTTATGTATCACTCCAAGGATCATATCAACTTGTATCGACAAAGATGACTATCTCGTGATGAGAAGACATTCGTAGCAGAAAAAGAGATCAAGTCCTTTCATCAACAACCTTTGAGGACAAAGCTTTTTGAAGGGGAAGGCAATGTTATGAACATAATTTATGTAAAAGTAATAAGTATAGATAATAAGTAATAATCATAATAATATGTAATTAAATAATAATTAGTTAAACAAAGAGGCATGTCTCTGCAGACATGACTCTTCATGAAAGGGTACTTCCTCGTTATATATACAGGGACCTTACTCCCAATTGTATCATCACTCTTATTCATACATTTAGTATATATTCTTGTATCTCAATGGAGATCTACATATTCCAAGTCATCTTCATTGAGATACAAGAATATATATATATATTAAATGTATGAATAAGAATGATGATACAAATAGCCCGCAGGGGTTTGGTCTCATGGCCAGCAAATGGTCTGTTAAGTCGTTCATGCTGCTATGTAGGTCACGAGTTCAAGTCTCGTCTTACCCGAGGGCCGTGCTTGTGGGCTGTGCGGTTCCTCCTATCGGTTATAATGGCATCCGATGGGATTCGACCCCGTGTAACACGAGTACGATACTAGCGCCGTTGTCGATTCTGCTAGTCAACAAAAAAAAAAGAATGATGATACAAATAGGAGTGAGATCCCTGTATATATAGCCAAAAAGTACCCTTTCACGAAGAGTCATGTCTGTAGAGACGTGCCTCTTTGTTTAACTAATTATTATTTAATTACATATTATTATGATTATTATTTATTATCTATACTTATTACTTTTACATAAATTGTGTTCATAACACTGGGATACTCAACTCTCATTTCAGAGAGCATCTTGTTGCCTTTTCCTCATTGAACTTAACATCTCTCCTTACAATTGTCATCCTCAGTGAAGGAAAATAAACCCAGTAATTGTGTGGAGTTTCGATGTATCCCACAAAAACTCCCAACTCTACTATAGGCTCAAGTTTCTTCCTCGAATCCTTGGAGACATGATAATAAATTGAAGCTCTGAAAATTCTGAAATGAGACACATCAAACTTTCTCCCTGAGAAAGTTTCCTCCGGTATGATCAAACCAAGTAAGCTATGAGGAATCCCACTTTGCAAGTAAACTGCAGTGTTGCATGATTCTACCCATTAATTTAATGGCAACCCTTAATCATGCAACATGGCCCTTGATACTCCCATTATGCTTTTGTTCTTCCTTTCAGCTACCCCATTCTCATGTGGGTTATGGGGTGTTGTCGATTCACTTCGAATACCTTCTTTCGCACAAGAATATTTGAAGGCATGTGAAACAAATTCACCTCCATTGTTTCTCACGAGAGGCTTCACCTTCTTCCTAGTCTTCTTCTCAACTAATGCCTTGAACTCAACAAATTTTGGGAAAACTTCTCTCTTCTTCCACATGAAGAAGACCCAACATTTCCTAGAGAAATCATCAATAAAAATAACATAGTACTTATGTCTTGTTGTGGAGGTTGTAGAAAAGGGTCCACAAACATCAGAGTGGACTTGCTCCAAGATTACATCTGCTCAGTAATGTCAATCATGGAATGCAGATTTGACATATTTCCCCGATGTGCAACCCTTACAGACATCCTACCGGTTAAGGGAGCCTTTAGGGAGAATTCTGGTTATTTGTTGCATGATTTTTAAGGCACCATGGTGTAGATGACCCAATCTCCTGTGCCTGAGTTCTCCAACATCATGACTTTGCACATTTTTTGCCTTATTTCTCAATGCAGTGCAATCTCCCAGCTCAAGTTTGTATAGGTTCTTCACATGAACCCCAATCTGCTTTACTTACCCAGTAGCTATGTGTCTCAAAAAGGATTTCCCTTTACTAAAAATAACATCATAACCACGATCCTCTAATACTGTTACAAATATCAGGTTCTTTTCCAACCCATGTACAAACATAACATCTTTGAGGCGAGGAGGAGAGGCTTTCTCCCTCTCAAAGGTGACAATACCAATTCATGTAGAACTGTATCTCCCATCATCGCCCATTTCGATATGCATATGGAGATCCTTCTCCTCTAGGCTATGGAAAAAATCCTTGCACCTTGTCATATGGAACAAGGCACTGAAATCAAGATACCACACGCTCCCCATCATAGTGTTGGCCATGCATGCTATTAGGGTGATGTCTAACTCGAATTGTGAAGCTAGTGCTTCACCTGCTACTCCTTCTGAAGACTTCTTGGTAGACTTCTTGTGTGAACATTTTTTTGCATAGTGCACGAGTTCATGGCACTGGAAACATTTAATCTTACTCATGTATTTCTTCTTGCCATAATTTTGGATGGACTCATGTTTTCTTTGGGTCTTCTTCCCTTTGCCCTTCTTCCCCTTTCCAACCAACGCAAAATTATCTTCATTCCCAGATTTGGATGATGTTCCATCCCAGTTATTTCTCTTGAACCCTTCTTGAACCAAATTTGACGACAACCTTTCCCAATTTGGTAATTTTTCCCTTCCATTCACAAAGCCTTGATAGTTGTTCCAGGATTTTGGAAGGGCTAAAAGAGCTAGGCTCACTAGGTCATGTTCTGCAACATTCACACCAACCCCTCCAAGCTCATCCCGAACTTGTGTAAATCTGGAGAGATACTGTGGAATAATATCATTATTCTGCATCTTAATGTTTCAAATTTTGTCTTTCAAGGCCAATTTTCTATGGTCATTGCTATTTTTGAATAACTTACTTAGTTCCTTCCACATAGAAAATGGTGTCTCTTTTCCATGGAGATTTGAGACCACATGGTCTCTCACACCTTCCAGAAGAATTATCTTGGTCTTCGCAACATCCTTCGTCCATTGGGGCTAATAATTGTGCATTCGACTGTGGAGGCTTTGCAATGTCAGTTTTAACATATTCTAACACACCATTTTCATGGAGCAATGTTTCCATTTGATCCTTCCATGCTATGAAATTCGAGATACCCTCCACGGGATACTCCAATCTCAGTCCGTTGGAAGACATCCTCCTGATCCTGAAGAAAAGCTGCTGCACATAAACTGCAAATTTGAAATATTGGTTCTAATGTGAATTCTGAGGCTTTGCTACCATGTAGAAATTTGATAGAATTACAACTACTCGAGAAATTTAATATAAAATCAGGAGACACAATTCTACTCTACTAATCTGCAGAATGAAATTCACAATTTAGAACAACATGCATAGACATGCAATAAGAAAAATCACAAATACACTGTGATATCTAGGGGCACCCAACTGGGAAAAACCCCTCAAGCCTCTTTGCATTATTCCGATGAATAGAGAATCTATTGCAATTGCTAGCTCCAACTCTGAGCTCAACCTGCAAAAGAATAATTGTTCTCTCTGCTCAATGAAAAACTCTGGCCACCACTTAGCCAAATATAAACTCACCTAGCCTCTTATTTCCTTGTACAAATCTTGAGGAAACTAGCCCCTATTATTTAGGGATTTCCTCCAAATTGATTGTGCAATTCCCAAGGATGGATCACCTGACCTCATGCAACACTTGTACACTCAAGCTAGTTTAAAACTGCTATTACACTGCCTTTTCATCTCCACTTCAACTGAGGAACTCAAATTCCTTGCATGCACTAGCTATTTTGGGTTGATTGATCAATTAACTGACATATCTTTGAGTTAGACTATTGTCCCATTGCACAATTGAACTTCAACTGACTCTAACAATAGTTAGAGGTCAGTTAAATGAATACAATTGAAAATAACTGAACTATATTACTAAAATTTAACAATTACACATGCATAAATGAACTCCAAGCCCGCTAATTCGAATTTACTGAACTAACTGAGTGACAAGATCCATGTCACACTAGTTAACTGCCTCCAAGATGTCCCGCTGATGTGGAAATTTGATTTTACTCAATTTTACTAAGGCTAAAGTTAAATTGAGCCTTTCTGATTACATTTTTTCAAAATTTCAAAATATTTGTCACACTAACAACCTTTTTGATATTTTAAGTAATCTTAAGATGCTTACTACTTTTCCATCATAAAAAAATGCTAAATTTTTTTGATTAATCTCTTATATTAGTGAACATTAATCATCTTCATCAATACTTAGTTTGACCATAACTTTAAAATTAAATTATTATTATTAAATTTAAATTTAATATTATTAAATAATTATATATATTTAATATAATTTTTTTTTTAATTATAATTAAATAAAAAAAAAATACATTTTTAAAATAACTAAAATATAATAAAAGTTATATTTAATAATATTATCTTTCCTAAAATTTAAATTATTAAAATATAATACATCACAAATCCAAGTTAGTATCATTTGAAAATTTAATTTTATTAAAATATAATAAATCACAAATCCAAAATTAGTATCATTTGAAAAGAATATCATAACTTTTATAAATATTCATAAATCTTTTCTGGATGCATCGTATGACTTTACAATAATACAATTTAATCATTGCACTCAACGACACCTATTCTCAAATATATTTTAAAATTGGAATAAAAAATTTATAGAATCATATAACATAGAAAAAAACAACCATATTTTTCAAAAATATTTGTAAATCTTCTCCCCAGTTAATCTAAAAGATTCCGTTTTATTCCTGAGTTAGTAAGTTCGGTTGATATAATAATTTTGTTGCTTCGTCATCTTGTGATGCTGTTTTCTTTTGTTCTTATCAAGTTATCATTAACACTGAGGCAAATGAAGTCAATGATATGAACCCAAATCTAGGACTTGAGACTTGTAAATCTGTCCAAATAAATTGGAGTTATATTTTAATAGGTTGATTTTTAATATTAAAATATTATAATTATTAGGATTGATTGTTTTTATTTTTGTTTTGAAAATGAATTATATTAATTGATCTGAAAAGTTAATCAAATTTTAATAACGTGATTAATTTAAAAGACATTATTATTTACAATATGAATCACAAAAATCTAAAATCTAACAAAACTATTATCATATATAAAATTAAGATATAAAACATAGATAATGATATAATCGTTAATTAAACATTTTATAGATTAATTTGAAATTAATTAGTTATTCAAAAAAAACTAAAATTTTATTAAGCAAAAACTTAATTGTTAACCAAATTTAAAACTAGATAATTAAAAATTAAGATAAACAAGACATATCACTTTAAAATGAGTAATTAAAAACTAATAAGAAAGCTAACCTTCTCTAGGAAGACTCTATGTAGAGCTCACAATAGACCACTTATAACTTTACATGATGCTGAAGTATTAACCAAGATCTTACTATTCAATAAAAGTGACATTATTTGTCATAGATATGTGACAATGTTGTTAGTAATAGGATCTTACAATTGAAAAAATGTGATTTTATTTGTCATATGTATGGGACAATGTTGTTAAATAACGTTAAGGAAGGTTGTTTTCATCTTCAAGATTTGAGTTGTGGTTTTAAAAATAGATTATCTTTTCTATAATTTGAGTGATTAAGAACACATGTTTCTTTGTAAGAGGTGATAGGCTCAAATCTAAAGCAAGGTATAGTATGTACATTTTCTTATACTTTCACAGTCAAATTGCTATGTGAAAGTAGGTCCCTTGTCCCATAAACAAGAGAGTCTTATACACCGATTTAATATCTGCCTTAAACATGACCTTAAAAATATATTATTATTATTTATTATAATCTTATTAATTAAAATTTTAAGAGCATAATTACTTTATTGATTAAAAGATTTTAGGATTTTTAAATCAACCCATAATCTTGAAATTTTTTAAAATGACTTAAAATTATTTTCTATAAATTGCTTGCTCTATCAAACTTTGATAAGAATGAATTTTTCCAAACCACCTTAACTAATATATATACTTCACCAACAATATGTATGGCAATGTACTTGTTTGTAATTTTTCATAATGATTAAGTACTCACTTCATTTAATTTTAAATTTATTCTATGAAATTGGGCATTTTTTCTTATTATCTAATAAGTGACGGTGATTTTTTTCTTATTTTTTAGTAGATCCTCTAAAATAAATCATGTTTATGATAAAGAGAGATGACCTGATACAATGGTGTGTTAATGGATTGATACCTTGATGAATTGATGGGTCAATGTTTTGATATCCTAATGTACTAATGCTTTAATACCTTTTGAATTGATGGGATAATGATTTGACAAGTTGATGAATGGATTCCTTAATGGCTTGATCATATAACCTAATGACCTAATCACCAAATACTCTCATTACCCAAATACATTAAGTAGCTACATAGACCGAGCGAAGTTCTAATAACACTTGATAAGTCTAAATTTGGTCTATGTAACAACATAATTAGGCAATCCAAATAATTAAATACAAGTTGATAAAGTTTATACTCCTTTGCTGATATTTTTTGATTAACAATGGGGAAATATTTATATTGATACAAAAGATGCAGTTTAGGATTATTGTAAGAGTATATTAGAAGAGGTTTCCTACCTAAATGAGACATAATAATCCATTCTAGAGTAACTTCCTACTAATGTTGGAATAGGGAATTTCCAATAAATCAAATTCTGAAAACATAAATTTTGCAAAAAATTCCTAAGAGAAGACATAAACTGTAGTACATTCAAAAGTCAAAAAAGGGAAGAACGTTTCACATTTAGGAGCCTCATTCTCTATTATGTCAATGATAGGGTCATCCATAGAATGTTGATGTGGCAATGTTGGTTTTTGTAATTGCTAATCATTTGCTTCCTTGAGTGATTTCCCAAGATGTATATTGATAAGGCTGAGAGGATGTGTTCTTGGCGCAAAAGCAACTGAGGTATGGGATGGATTGCAGACTAGATGGGGTTGGAGTTATAAAGTTTCTTTCTCAAGAACCAATAAGTGTTGAGTTTGTTGTACCATGGAGCTCATGACAACTTAATTTCTCACAATTTCTGATTGTTGAGGAAAACTGGTTTTCCCTTGCATCAAATTTTGCACAAAGGTCCTACAATTGGTTTTTCGAGTTCTTGATCTTGTCTTCTCAATCACTTTCTAATGCATGTCTTATCCCTCAAATATTAGTGTAATCCATGTGTTGGTTTTGTAGCAAGTACCCTTGTTGCTTAGTTGTTGGTGATGGTTGTCAAGATGGATTTCTATCCTTACTATGAAAAGGGACACACAGTGAAAGTTCAATGTTCCACCACCTTCAGACATGTTGAATCCTTTAGAGATAATGAATGGAGAGTTCCCTAACCCTTTCTTAATTTGTGCCACCTTACATGCTCCTATATCACAAAATGTCAAAACCTAGTGGGCCTCCAGAACACAACATGAAATAAAAATGATGTGGGAATGGAGGTAGGTGGTGCTAAAAAATATGATCCATCCTAGAGAACCAAGGAAACCACACCCAAATTAGAGAGGGCATGAGTCCATTGTCATGATTGGATCAGATCCCTTGTACGAGCAGAGAAATCAAAGGCCAAACAGGGTAACCTTGAGCTAGAAGAAATTGCAACCAAACCAAGGGAGTAAGCCTAATGTCATTTGAATAAGCCTACCATGATCAAAGGTGGATATTGGTGGCCACCTGCCAATTCCACTTGGACCCCCACCGTTGCTTCTTTCAGTTTTTCAGTTTCCTTAATTGTAGCACAGTTTACTATTTTTAGCAGTTTTTAAGGTCGTAAACTTCCAGAGCCGTTTTGAGGCCCTAAACGACGTTTTTTGGGAAATCTACCGCCAATAATGTTTGGTCTAAATCGTCTTTACCATCATAGTCCTCGGAGAGATCTTTCCAACAAGTTATCATGCACATCAAACAGAGATAATATGACCAAGTCATGACCCCGGGAAGTTGGTTGTCCAACTCACCCCAACGGGGCCCATAAACTCTTGGTGTTACATCTCCTCGAGTTAGGGTTTTGGTTGTTTAGGGTTTGCTCTTATTGTTCAATAATAAAAAGGCCCTGGAGCCTCATTGTAAGGTAGTTCAGAGGCATGCAGCCACCACATCTCTTCTCAGAGATAAGCTACCATCACCCTAATTGGTTTATTTCCATTTATGTTTGTAAGCACATTTCAATATTTTACATTAATGAAGTGAAGTATTATTTCTGCTACATCTCTGTGTTCATGGTTATCTCTGTAATTTTTTGCATTCTTATTTAAATTCGGATTAGTGGTATCAGAGCGGTCTGCTTTTTTTCTCCGTTTTTCTTTGCATGTCCCTAATGAGGTAAGGATATAAGGAGTTAGGGCTTGAACTGGTCAAACCTTTGCAAGACCAGCCTCGCAAATATCGATGCCCTCCCATGGAAGATGAAAAGAATGATGAGGGGGTAGTAGATCCTATCAAAATCTTGCTCGAAGAAACCCTCGAGCGACAAAGGAACACGATGATGGACAACTTTTCCTAGATCCTTTAGCGGCTACACAGGGGCGACGCATCAGTTTCCAAAAGCTACTTTCGAAATGCCACACCGTTTAAGGTACAAGTTAATTTTGAAATCCCCATATTCGAGGGTCAGATAGATGCAAATGCCGTCGATTAATGGTTAAATCTGCTAGAGGGTTATTTTTCTCTTCATGATTTTTCCAGTCGGGAAAAGATTATTTTCGCTCTTCTCAAAGCAGCCCCCCATGTCAAGGACTGGTGGGAAGCCTACTGCGAGCAGAAGGATGAAAGTACAGGCTCACTATTTTTCAACTGCACCCACTTGGAATTCATTCCAGGATGTCATCAAGGAGTAGTACTACCCTGTCGGAAGCTATGAGGATCAATACATAAAGTGGACCACGCTGCGACAGGGAAGGGACCTAGACGTGCCAGAGTTTACCAATATTTTCCATACCCTTTGCACAAAGTTGGGTATTAAGGATTCGGAGCATCATTTGATACTCAAATACTGCGGCTGCCTGCACAAGTACATCTAGGAAGAAATAGAATTCCTGAACATCTCCTCGCTCAGCACTGCATATCGATATGCTGTGAAGGTCGAGCAAAAGTTTAAACAGAAGAAGCGAGACTTTGGATCTACGAATCCAAAGCAAGGGAAAGGGCCCCCCAAACTACAAAACAAAGGACAAAGCCAAGGCGGGGCAGCCTAAGACAACCCGCCAAAGCTGCAAGCAAAGAACAGCGCCAGAAGCCGAAAAATGACACGGGAAAGTGGTGTGAGTTCCATAAGAGCTCCACTCACAACTCAAGTGAGTGTCTGGCAAAGCCGTCACTGGTGGTCGAGCTAAAGGTTTCAGAATCAGATGCATGTTCCAACTCTAAGTCAGAACCCGACAAGGGGAATGACAAAGGGAAGCAAATTATCGATGCGGATTCCAATGCCACCGTTGCCACCATGAAGATCCAAAAGGAGGAACCCACAGATCCAGAGGAGGAGGAGGGTCTCTTCCACTCCCAGATGTGGGTAAAGGGCTCTCCACTATAGTTCATTGTCGACAGCGAGAGTCAAAAGAACCTCATTTCAGCAGAGGTCATGAAGCAGCTAGGCTTACCGACCACAACACATCCACAACTGTACACCATCGGATGGCTTCACCAAGGATGGGATCTTCCCATGAGCTAGTAGTATCGCCTTCCATACAACATCAAGCCCTTCACAAATGAGGTATTGTGTGACATTGCTCCCCTTGAAGTTTGTGATGTATTATTAGGACAACCATACTTGTGGAAGAAACATGTTGTGCATGAATCAAGGCCCTGTGCTGTTATTGTTACTTTGGGAAATAAGTTGTACAAGATATCGGAGGTAGCACTGCCTACCACCATATCTTTGGTTACTGCAAAACAATGCAGTAAGCTCATTTCCAAAACCAGGAAATTTGTTTTCTTGATGATACGCCCTTAAGGAAAGAAAAAGACGGTGGCCATGACCTCCAGACAGGGAACCTCCGCATGACAACTACAGATGGACAAGGTCGTGGAGGAGTATGAGGACATCTTCACCTCCCCCACAGGGGTTCCTATGCATTGTCAGGTCAAGCACTCCATCGATCTGACCCTAGGTGCGCCACTGCCTAATGGACCAATCTATCGGCGCTTTGTTTTGGAGAAAGATGAAATTAAGAGGCAGATTCAGGAGCTGCTACAGAAAGGTCACATCCATCCGAGTTCATCACCCTATGGGAACCCGACCGTGTTAGTACAGAAGAACGATGGGACTTGGAGACTCTGTATTGATTGTCGAGCGCTGAACAAGATCACTGTCCGTAATAGGTACCCGATCCCACAGATTAATGACCTCTTGGACTAACTAAAGGGGGGCAAAATATTTCAACAAGATCGATTTGAAGTCAAGATATCACCAAGTACCAATCGAACCCTCCGATGTGTGGAAGGCTACCTTCAAATCTAAGGAGGGCCTTTTCAAATGGTTGGTTATGCCTTTCAGATTGACGAATGCTCCTACAACCTTCATGAGGCTGATGGATGACATCTTGCAGCCATTCACCAACTCATTTGTAGTGGTATACTTGGATGACATCCTAATCTTCAGCTAGAGTTGGGAAGAGCACCTCCACCGCATCCGACAGGTTCTCCAAACAATGCGGCAACACAAATTATGTGCCAATTTGGAGAAATGCACTTTTGGCATGACCCGGGTTCAGTATCTGGGATACATTATTGATGAACAGGGGGTGCATGTGGATCCAGCCAAGATCCAAGTCATTCGGGATTGGCCATCTCCTACCACTCTAACAGAGCTCCATAGATTTCTAGGTCTTGCCAACTTCTACCACGAGTTCGTGTTGGGATTTTCTCATATCACTTGGCCCTTGAGTCAAGTCACCAAGGGAGGAGTGAAAGCAAAATTCTTTTGGTCTGAATCTCAATAGAAGGCATTCACAGAGTTGAAAGATCGCCTCTGCTAGGCACCAGTGCTCGTATTACCAGACTTGTAACAATAATTTAAGGTCAAGACAGATTCCTCTGACTATGCTGCTAGGGCAGTTCTTACTCAACATGGGCATCCAATGGCATATCACAGTGAGAGACTTTCAGACACGATCCAGAAGTATCCCACTTATGATAAAGAGATGTATTCCATTGTGTGAGCTTGCCGACAATGGAAGCACTACATTTTGGGGAAGGAAACGATCATCCACACAGACCATCGACCCTTGTAGTTCATACAGACCAAAAGGAAATTGCAGAATGATCGTCATCTGAAGTGGTCCACATACTTGCAACAGTTCCTTTTGAATATCAAGTATAAGAAAGGCAACACCAATAATGTTGTAGATTGCGTTAGTCGACCACCGATCATGGCGTTAATCACCGTGCTCAACTCTTGTGAGCACGAGACTTCTGATTGGCCACTTCTCTACAAAAGTGACCCAGAATTCGACCACACATACTAGACACTCTTGGAGGGTCAACATGTTCCAGATTTTTACCTCCAGGATGCCCTGTTATGCCACCTGGGTCACCTTTGTGTTCCTTCAAGCGAGCGTGCCAAGATGATTTGGAAAGCACACTATAGTTGGGCTGTTAGGCATTTCGGGGTTGAGAAAATGGTGGCAGTACTGCAGAAGTATTTCTATTGGCCGAATCTTCAACAGGATGTCAGGAAGTACATCAGATCATGCACTGCCTGCACCATTGCCAAACCGACCATCAAGAAGCAAGGCCTCTATACCCTGCTAACTACCCCTAGTCGACCTTGGGAATTCATCTCCATGGATTACATGTCAGGCCTTCCTTCCACTAAGCATGGAAACGACTATGTTTTTGTGGTCGTTGATAGGTTCTCGAAGATGGCCATTATGGCGGCCTGCAAGAAGAATATCACAATAGAAGCCACTGCTAAACTCTTCTTTGAACGAGCGTGGGTACACTTTGGGATCCCACATTCTATCATCTCAGATCGGGACAATAGGTTCCTTAGTACATTTTGGTCCAGTCTCTACTCGATGCTAGACACTAAACTCACTAAGCCTACAACCTTCCATCCTCAAACTGATGGCCAGACATAGGTTGTCAATAGGATGATCATACACATTCTGTGCATGTACAACTCAAAGCATCCACGCACATGGGATGAGAGCCTCCCCTATGTTCAACACAGCGACAACCGGGCTCTCCATAGCTTGACTGGCCACAACCCTTTTCAGGTGGGCTTGGAATTCTAGCCACTATGTCCCATTGATGTGGCCATGCCATTTGCAACTACTCACGCAGATTCAGCTCATGTCCAGTCTGAAACAGATAAGGCAAACAACTTCATTGAGCACATCCAACATATTCGCTAGCAGGTCCATGACATTCTAGAGAAATCAAATGCTAAGTACAACCAGCGACATGATCAACATCGGGTGCCACACAAGTTTCAAGTGGGCGACAAAGTCTGGTTGCATTTGTAAAAGGAACGCCATACCAAAGCCTATCGGAAACTAAAACCACTTCGATATGGTCCTTACACCATTACCAAGGCTGTAGGAGACAATGCATTTGAGCTCAGCGTTCCCCCATTCCTTGGCCTGCTCTGAGTGTTCAATGTGGACCGCCTTTGGCCATACTTTCCACCATTACTAGACACATCTGACATTGCAGAACAACTCACACCCATAGAGTTGAATCCAGATTGCATGGAACAAGCTGCAACTGATTGAATCATGGACACACAGATCAAGCACACTCGCCAGTAGAATATCCAACTGTATTGAGTTGTCAAAGTAGGTCAACTCATTCACCAGGGCAAGTGGCTCACCAGGGACCAAGTTCAGCAGAAGTTTCCTCATCTCATGGAGGAACTCAACGCAATGGGGACCATTTCTTCGTAAGGGGGGAGGAATGATCCAGGTGGATATTGGTGGCCACCCTCCAATTCCACTTGGACCCCCACCATTACTTCTTTTAGTTTTTCAGTTTCCTTAATTGTAACACAATTTACTATTTTTAGCAGTTTTTCGGGCCCTAAAGTTTCGGAGCCATTTTGAAGCCCTAAAAAATGTTTTTTGGGAAATCTACCACCATCAATTTTCTGTCTAAGATCGTCTTTTTCGCCATAGTCCTCGGAAAGATCTTTCCAACAGGTTATCACGCGTGTCAAACGGAGATAATATGACCAAGTCATGACCCTGGGAAGTTGGCTGTCCAACTCACCCCAACAGGGCCCATAAACTCTTGGTGTTACATCTCCTCAGGTTAGGGTTTGCTTTCATTGTTCAATAATAAAAAGGCCCTGGAGCCTCATTATAAGGTAGTTCAGAGGCATGTAACTACCACATCTCTTTTTAGAGATAAGCTACCATCGCCCTAGCTGGTTTATTTCCATTTTTGTTTGTAAGCACATTTCAGTATTTTACATTAATGAAGTGAAGTATTATTTCCGCTACTTCTTTGTGTTTATGGTTATCTCTTTAATTTTTTGTGTTCCTGTTTAAATCCGGATCATACCATGAGATAAGTAAAAAAATTGTCCCATCTACATGAGATGACGAGATCATAAGCGAGGGTGGCCAATATGGAGGGCATGTTAAGGTGACGGGAAGGTCTTATCGACCATTTCCCACTAGCATTGTAATGAATGTCCACACATTGATTCTTGAGGTGACTTGTGTTTGTACATTGAGTCAGACTTGAGTGGAGATGGGTTTATGGAATGGGTTGCACATACTCCATAAAATTGATTGAAATAATCCCCATTTCCCTTTTTGTTGTAAGGTTTGCTAACTTGTTCACGTCTTGATTTTGGTGCCCTAGGAAAAGATAATATGAAACTAAGTCTAGAGTGACTTTCTCTTGTTGGATTCACTCGAAGATGGAATCCAATTGATAATCTTGTGAAGCAAGTTTGAAGAGTAAAGATTTGACAATTAATATTGAGTCTCCTATCATCACCAACTTTGAAGCATTACGATCTTTCGCAAGGTTTAATCTTTGCAATAGAGCATACAATTCTACTACATTATTAGTAGTTACTCATATACTCCAAGCACAAGTATACGCTTTTGTCCTCCTCGGGTTATAGATACCCCCCAATTCTTACAACCATTCCTTGCTAAAGATTTTCAAGAATTTTCTATCTTACCAAATTTACTTAATAAGACTTAAACTCTCAATCCCACTTTAAATATTGCTTCGAGCCATTAATTATAGTAATTGTTATTGAATTATGCTTATACATTTTAATAACATTTCTCACACATTTGTTTTCAGACTCTTTAAAGCCAAATCTTTCACAAAGAACTATGTGAATTATGCCTTACAACGCTTTTTAATCATCATATATCTCATAGAACAACATTGACAAGCAAGAATACCATCCCATACGCCACCATAACATGTAGCATATAACCACATTCTCTAAGACTATCAATATTTGTGGAACTATAGGTCCATTACATGGAGTCAATATATACCAACCTTTAGATTTAACCAAATTAAAATCTAATAAATAATATATGCTATCCTATGCATTAATAAAACTATAGATCCATGAATATCAGTTACGATTCTCTTACAAATATGTGATGTACTCTGTGGGGTGGGTTTTTTTTGTAAAGATCCCATGAGTGAGGAAAGGGATAGCCTCATCTTTATGTAGAAGCAGTGGGAGATTCATTCACATGAATGTTGTAAATCCCAATGTTGGGAGGCCAAAAACGCTCGGAACCAAGGACACGAAGAGGAGTTCTTACTTTCTAGCCAACGGGCTAAACCCACGTAGCCTTGTGAAAACAAAGCCCAATGTTAGATGAGTGCCATCACGTGATCGGGTCACGCGGTTTCTATTACACGTTACTAATTGATTGGAAATCCAGAGTTTATGTCATGTAAACATATCGCTATCTGCTGACCTGTCAATATCGTGTAAGTACCAAGAGAACAAGGAAAAGTCGCAATCACTTGATGTGTTTCCAATTGCGCGCCGTCGACGGAATCTAAGATTTAGGTGAGCTGTCACTTTGGCAACGGTAAGCCTGAACATAAAATACGATGGGATAGGCTCTGGATCACGAAGTCTATGAATAAAATTGTTGATCTCTTTGGCAGAGAAGAAGCAGCAATATCACAAATTTGGATCACTACTATCGGTTTGTCACAGAGGTTGAAGTACGCGCAATGGGACTGTTGGATCAACTCTGGGATGATACTCTGGCCGGCCCTCGCCCTTCACTCTGGGATGATACTCTGGCCGGCCCTTGCCCTGAGAACGGCCTCGGGAAACTCAGGAAGACTGGTTCTACTATTTCCGCCATGGCACCCTACTCCAGTCCAGGTTAGTTTCTTTGCATCAACGGTTGATGTTTTTTGTATTTCATCCCAAGTCTAGATAATTATATAGACTAGAATGAATCTATATTGACTCACACTAATTTACTGCCCCTCCTACAGCACAGATCCAATTAACCCACAAAGATTTACCCTTATATATCTATCTGTACCCACTTGGGCTGTATCCCTGAATGGAATTATGTCAGTCCTAATATCAGTATACCCTATAATGGAGAGAATTGCGTTAGTACCAATATTCAAATAAGTTGGAGATTGCATAATTACGGTTTTTATGTGGTTAATGGTTGGATATGTTAACTCTGATGATAGGTTTATTTATTAATTTTGTGGGTTTTGGTGTAATAGCCATTGTAGTTGTGGATTTGTTAGTTTTGGTGATAAGTTTATTTATTAATTCTGTGGATTTTGATATAATAGTAATAATAATTCTAACAACCAATATCTGAACAAAAATAATAAATAGTATTTGAGCCAAAAGCCTTGAGTTTGGAATAGCACCCAATTTTAGAGAATTGAAATATCACCCAACTTATCTCTTAAAAAAAATAAACCAAACCTCTTGAGTTGGAATCACGCCCAACTTGACTCTGGAAAACTAAACCAAACTTCGTGATTTTAAGCAGTGGTATCTAGGCCAAAAATAAGTAATATTTGAGCCAAAAATCTTGAGTTGAAATCACACCCAACTTGCCTCTTGAGAAAATAAACCAAACCTCCGGCATCTTTTTGATTTATTAATATTTATGTGCAATTTCATGACATAGAGTTTTGTTTCTTGGAGATTTCAAGGTAGTTAATATTTGGTCATGGAGGAGATTTCAAGTTAGTTAATATTTGGTGATGGATTATTTGCAGAGGCTGCAGAGGCTTTAAGCAGGTTGACGGAACACAGAGCTAATGCAGAGTTCCAGCCATCGAATGATGAGAAGAAACAAGTAACGCATAGTATCACCATTATTAAGCCTCCTGGTTATTCTCGTTCACTCTCTTTGGATAGTCCCCTTTCCCCGGCAGGCTCAAGCCCTCCAATGTCGCCATCTTCTTGTATGTAGCTTTGATCTGTTTTCTATCGGTTTCTGGCATCACTGGATTTCTTTCTTATTGTTTACTATGTAAATAGTCAATCAGAGTACACTGCATTTTTCATTAGTGGATTGGGAATATTGTTTGACAGTGACACCACGAGAACGAGAGAATCCATGGCGAAGTAACAAGTATGGCAATAACGTTCCTGGTGCTGCGAAGAAGGGATCTGAGAAATCCCCAAAAGAAGCCAGAAGCTCAACTGGTTATGACTGGTCAGTTTTTCGTTATATATATATAAAATGTAATAATAGGGGTATTATGTAGAATATATATATGTAGCGGTGATTGATATTCACAATTATAACATTGCAGGGTACTCATGAGGAGTGGTGACTGAAGAATATTGCGGGGTCACTGTTAATTGCCTACGCATTGATAATGACAAATACTTTCCCACGAGGGGAATACAAATCCGAGTTGTACAGAGAGTTTGCAGAGTTAGTTCTACGCCGACGAGAGTATATTTTGTAAATAGTTTTATGGTGCAAGTTTGTTTAGTTTTGGGATATAGTTAGAGAGGAGGGAGTAAATATGAAAGTAAGTCTCATTACTAACGTGCTCTACTTTTACGTTCCTTTTACTAGGCTGCTACTTTTATGGCATTAAAACTGAGCAACCAGGCTTGTCTTGGCTTGTAGAAAATGATGAGATGGAACAATTTTCTTTGTAATGACAATGTAATCTTAGAGTTTAGATGGATAAAACTACAGTTGCTATGGAATAGACAACTATCATTATGAGCGTGCCCGGGTCTAACTGTATTAGGGAAACTATCATTAAGAGTGTGCACTGGTCTAACTTTATTGAGGATATATGTTTTGATTATTGATTGATGATATATATTTTGATTTTTAGTTGTTATTTGTTATGGACGAAATAATGGTTTATTTGTTAGTGTTTGAAGAGTTAATATGATTATCCACGTTACATGGTCTATTTATATTATATTATATTTTACTGTTTATATTTTTTCATTTTGTTTTGTGCATAGTATACTTTTATGTTAATAATATTTAGATTTTATAAGAAGAAAATTTTGTGAAGAAATCAACATAAAAAAATATTTTGTGATTAACGAGATAAAGAATAAGATTTAGCAATGTTATAAAAACAATTACAGAAAGATTTAAAAAGAATTAAAAACAAGAATATAGCAAATGTGTAAACTAAGGATGTTATTATTATTTTTCTATTAAGATTAATTAAGAAAATTAATATTTTAATTGTCAGTTATTAATTAAAAACATATAAATAAATAAAAATCTAGATTCTCAAACAAATTATGATTAGACTAAGAATTACGAAAAAAGCTTTCTTAACGAAATGAAATGAGTTATATATATGTTGAAGAAATAAAATCTATTTTTATAGAAAATGGGTTGGGGATAATGATAAAAAAGGAGGGAAACTCATCAAGCAATACAAAACCCACTGAATTTTAAAAACCTAAGAAAAAGGAAAAAAAACTCAAGGAAAATGAGAAGAACGACTAGGAGGACGCTGGGATCCAACAACTCCTAATTTTCCTTCCATCATCCCCATTAATTTACATGACATTTATATGTTAAAAAGAGTATTTTATACCACACCAATTATGATGTGAGAAGACATTGTTTAATTGAAACTTCTATGTAAAACAATATTTTATTTTTTTTTACAATATTAATAAAATATTGTTATTATATACATTGTACTCAATTTCATATCCATATATATGTATATAGGTGTAGTCTAATTTGTAGATGAAATGGTCTTTTTCAATAACATTTTTTTTGTTTAATTTAATCAAAATTTGATAAAATATTTTTAAAAACTTGAGTTCAAATTGTTTAATCTACATAATTTGAGTGCCCCAAAAGGGTTTTTCAAAGAGCTGAATCCATTTCTGCATTCAAAAATGTATTTTGAACAAAAAAAAATCTTCAAATTATATGGCTAGATTTTAGTGAATTCCATGAAATAGGCTATTTCGTCTATAACTTAGACTATATATATATATTCTTTAACTTTGTTGGAACTTGGTCTAGGATCAAACCCCCTGTCTGACACTATAACACCAAGAGTATATCCAACAACTCACAAGCGATATATACCAGTAACTTATAATTTAACAACATCAAAAACATTCTAAACCCATAAACTCTATGCAATAATCACATAATCTTATTAAGAGTAACTTTAACAATGACCATAAAAGACTTTTCGTAAATGCTAATTAAGCTAAAACTACTTTTTAATCTTGGAAAAAGAAAAAAATAAATTATTTTAACTTCCACGAAACTAAAGATAGTCTATAGGACAAATTTCTTATTCATCTGCTTGATGTATTCGGCCCTTTTGTTGTGAAGCTTCACAATAAATGCTCATAACTTCTCAACAAATCCCTGTT
>APFE031354462.1:1183-25569 GCA_000404065.3 Pinus taeda | reverse complement strand
ATCCACCGCAGAGGCTACAAAGAAGTATTATATTTAATCAAAGAAGCAGATGCACCACAAAGAAATAGAAATACAATACAAGTATGTTTATGTGATTTCAAGGCTTTTTAACAATGAATATTACGAAAAATAATATAATGTTTTAGGTGTATATGCTTTTTACTTTGAAAACTTTTAGTGTAATATAAATATTCTTGTTATATTAAAAATATCTCTAATTTCACAAATATCTCTATTTCTTTCTTTTTAAAATCTCCCACTAATACACTTTTTAAAATAAAAAATTTAAAAAATCTTATTTTTATTAAGTACTTTTAATTTTTATTTTTATCTCCTATATCTACACTCTGTAACAGCATATAATATATTGATTTATTTGTCGCAACTTTTATTTTTATTTTTAAAATAAAACATGATAAGGTTACCCTTATATTATTTTAAAATCCCTCAAAGAAAATCATGATATCATGATTAAAATATTATGATATCGTAACTTTGTTTTCAACAAAATACTATTATAATATTATGCCTTTCTCTTAGCAAATACTATCATGATATTATGACTTTGTTTTCAAATGCCTAAATTTATAGGCTTTATTACTTGCAACCAGGGGACAATGACATTTATAATCAAATGTATAGCGTTAAACTTAAAGAAAACATCGCAATTGTATGCTTATTTATTTTCTATTTTTTAAAAGATTTTAACAATAGTGTAATTTTCAAATGAGTTGTTTTTAGTGTAATTTTTTGGAAGTTTGTTTGGTGGGTTTTTTAAGTCTAATTTTTTAAAATTTAGTAGGAAATTATTGAAATAACAAGTTTGATGGTAACCCCCAATCTAAGTGCTCTAGGGGCTTTTGAGGGTGCTGAATCCATATATACAATAAAAAAAACTACTTTAAATAACACAAATCAAGATTTCACCTCAATTTTTTTAGTCAAATTCAAGCACTTGAAAATCCAAAAAAGGGCACTAAAAACAACTCGATTCCCAAATAGTTATGTTTAGGTCTCACTATTTACACAAAGCTTTCAAATAAAACTTTTTTTTTTGGTTGATAAGTAGGTGAACCCTGAAAATCAGGCTTACCCTGTGGTTGAGAGGCCACGACTTAGGGGCATCTAAGGATTGCACCCGACCTAAGCCACACCAGCGGAAACCATGTTGGATTTTTGGTATCGGCTAGACTAGAACTGGTGACCTTTGCTTACTTAAGGATTGCACCCGGCCTGAGCCGCACAAGTGGAAACCATGCTGGATTTTTGGTATCGGCGAGTCTAGAACCGGTAACCTTTGCTTACTGAGCGCCTTAACAACGTGCTCCTTCACCAACTGTTCTATATCTCTTTGATAAAACTTATATTTCTTTTTAAATAAAAAGCTACATCAAAATTAAAAACAAATAACTTATGATTTAAATATTTGAAAAATAACCATTAATTTTAGTATACAAAGCACCCATCATATTGTAATTAAAACCTGGCAAAGAATTTATAATAATTGATTTAATATATAATTTAAAAAAAATATTGCATTATTTTCCAATATTTATTAATAATATAATTATTAATTAAAAAAATAATATTTAAACAAATTATTTTAATCAAATTATTAAATAATTATTAAATTATATAGACATTAACAAGTCTGAAAAAGTATATATGGAAAATTAAAAGAATTAGGTAAAAAATTTGATAAATATATTGTTGAGATAAGCTCGAGATTATAAAACTATTTCTTGCAAGGTACACAATCGAACAACTATAGAAAACCTTAAAGTCAAGTTATTATTATGAATAATTAATTAAAAGAGTATTTTCATTATTTGTTTAAAAGATTCTTGTCCCTTGTCCTAGTCATGATTTTGCCGTTTCGTACTTTCTTTAAACACCCCTCCCTCTTTTGTTCACTCAATTCTACCTGGCATCATCATTGATGTTGCCATCGTGTTTCAGACAATGCTCTCCTCTCACCATCATTCATGTCTCATTTAGAAAATAATATGTTCAACTTTGCTTTCCCTTCTGCGACTTTATATTTTGCGGAGCTAGGATAAGACTATATATAATGTTTAAAATTAGGTCATTTAAGAAATTAGAAAAGTAAAAATAACCTCTCAATTCCATGTCGTAACTATATTTAACCCAGAAATTGACATTAGTTTGGGTCAACGTTGCTTAACAGGATTGGGTGCGTTCATGTTTAATTTAGAAAAAAATATTTTGATGTTTTCTTACCAGAGGATGATGACCATCTTCCAAGATGTGACAATGAAGTCAAAACTAATAAAGCCTTCATCAAAAGACTTTAAGGATATTTCATAATTAACGTTTCAAGATAATAAAAAAAAGCTATACCAAAGAAACAGAAAGAGCTTGAAGAAGTCATCTCCAGTAAAGATAAAGAAATTTTGGGCCTCAGAAAACACAATGAAAAACTACTTAAACAAGTCAAGAAAGTTAAAGCCATAACGAAAATATAATTAAAATATATTAATAAAAAATTTAAATTATAAATATATAAATCACAAATCCAAGTTAGTACATTTGAAAATTTAAATTTATTAAAATATAAATTAATCACAAATCCAAAGTATCATCTGAAAAGAATATCAGTCTTTATAAAATTCGTAAATCTTTTCTAGATGCATCGTATGACTTTAACGATAATCAATTTAATCATTGCAATCAACGATACCTATTCCAAATATATTTAAAATTGTAATAAAAAATTTATAGAATCATATAGCATAGAAAAGACAACCATATTTTTCAAAAATATTTGTAAATCTTCTCCACAATTAATTTAAAAGATTCCGTTTTATTCCTGAGTTAGTAAGTTCGGTTGATATAATAATTTTGTTGCTTCGTCATCTTGTATGCTGTTTTCTTTTGTTCTTATCAAGTTATCATCAACACTAGGCAAATGAAGTCAATGATATGAACCCAAATTTAGGACTTGAGAGTTGGAAATCTGTCCTAATAAATTGGAGAGTTGGAAATCTGTCCTAATAAATTGGAGTTATATTTTAATAGGGTTGATTTTTAATGTTAAAATATTATTATTATTAGGATTCATTGATTTTTTATTTTTGTTTTGAAAATAAAATATATTAGTTGATTCGAAAGGTTAATCAAATCTTAATGACGTGATTCATTTAAAAGACATTATTATTTACAATATGAATCACAAAATCTAAAATCTAACAAAACTATTATCATATATAAAATAAGATAATAAAATATAAATAATGATATATATTTGTTAATTAAAACATTTTATAGATTTATTTAAAATTAATTAATTATTAAAAAATAACTAAAATTTTATTAAGCAAAAACTTAATTGTCAACCAAATTTAAAACTAGATAATTAGAAATTAAAATAAACAAGACATAACACTTTAAAGGAGTAATTAAAACCTAAATAAGAAAGCTAACCTTCTCTTGGAAGACTCTTTGTAGAGCTCACAATAGAACACTTATAACTTTACATGATGCTAAAGTATTAACCAAGATCTTACTATTGAATAAAAGTGAGGTTATTTGTCATAGGTATGTGACAATGCTGTTAGTATTAGGATCTTATGATTGAAAAAAGTGATTTTATTTGTCATATGTAAGGGACAATGTTGTTAAATAATGTTAAGAAAAGTTGTTTTCATCTTCAAAATTTGAGGAAGGTTTGGTTGAGTTTAACAGGTTGCGAGATAGTTTTCTTTTCTTATAAAGGGATTTTAATTTCAACTTTTCTTCCAGAAATTTGAATCTCTTATTTAACAAGGGAGCCACTGTCGTAGCGGTAGTCCCTGCCGGGGTTGAGAAGTTGTAGATACGTAAAAAGTACATTGAATTTGAGAAGTTGCAGATACTTAAAAAGTACATTGAATTATAAGATACGTAAAAAGTAAATTGAATTACAGTATATTGCTCGAGAAAAGTGAAGTCTTTAAGTTAACTGAATATGGAGATGCAGAGTGGGCAGGTTCAAGGGATGATTAGAAACAGATTCAGTCTTGGATGTACATTACCTTTTAAAATTAACAAGAAACATTTAACAACTTCATTATTATCTCTTAATGAAGAGGACAACTCTACAGCGTGCAATGAATGCAATACATGAAGGATATTGGAGATGAATTTTCAAGAATTTGAACATTGAGATCCGGTGGACCATCCCCATGGAGGAGGTGAAGGACGCACGAAAGGAGGTAGACCTTCGATGTCACTTGGGAAAGCCCACAAAGAAAAATGTGCACCACAGATAAGAGCTAATGAACAGACCTGCAACATGTCTAAGCTTTCTGTTTCGCTAAAAACATGCCTTCGTCGAACAAACTTGCTACCTTACCTGAAAGATCTTGCTGTCTGCATGGCGTTGAAAGATCTTGCTGTCTTCATCACACAATCGCATAATTCACTTAATTGAATTTTAAAGGAAATATAATTTTCATATTAATTTAATGCGTTCATAGAAGGCTATCACAAAGACATCTTATTCGAGAACAGAGAAAACAATCACACAATCGCATAATTCACTTGAATGTGTAATAAAACAACGCCCAGTGTGTTGGACAAGTTTAATTATTAAATACAAATTATATAATTTAATATATCAAAATGAAATTGGGTGTACTCTTCAAATGAAATAGAAAGAGTGATGAACTTTTATTTTTATATAAGTGTAATTATGGTGAATTAGATATATATTATTTTATTTTGGAAATTTTATATAATATTTGTGATATATAATTTTTTTGTTATTTTTTAATAAGTAGTTTTTATTTATGTAGACTGAATATTTTAAATCTTTATATTACAAATCTTAATAAATGTAATTTAATAATCCTGTTATTTCATATATTGTTGTATCAATTTAATATGTTATAGAAGTTGAATGTTTGGGGTATTGATCATTTCATAAACATAATCTTTTAAGCACTCATGTTTCAGATCTAAACCAACTTTGCTCATTCACATAACAGTCACCCTTTCTAGGATAAAACAACTTGAGTGTGTAATTTGTGTACCGTGACGACAGCTCTTTCCCGGGAGGTCTTTATTCAGAAACGCTGGAGACTGTGATGCAGAGAAGTTAAAAGAATTAGATATTATGTGTATGCTATAGGCTTAAATGAACAATCATATAAAAGACTCTGGCATATAATCAATGTTGCCCTTTCTTTTTCAAGAGCCTTCAATAGATTTTTCGAATAAGTTAAAAAATTAAAAAATCAATTCTGCATTATGAATATCAAATTCGTGTATTTTAGAATGAACAAGGAATTCATTAACTTTTATTTCAGAATGAACAACGAAACTTTTAACTATATCATGTATTTCAGAAAGTTTAGTGTCAATAAAAAACTAATTAACTATATAATATAATAGTCATTGTTACAATGTAGAAATCTAAAACATACTTTTTAATTGTTATATATATATATATATATATAATTTATTTGTGTAAAACAATAAATATATGGCCAAAACATTTGAATGACATGTGGGCTTGGATGCAAGCCACGTTCTGTGCATGAAAAACCACCTTTTAAACAATAAATATATGCCCAAGCAAGAAACATTTGGATGACATATGGGCTTGGATGCAAGCCACTTTCCCTGTTGCATGGAAAACCTGCTTAAACCGTGACCGTGAATGGCCACCTTTCAAAAGATTTGATAAAGCTACTATGAACCATATAAACCAGATAACCAAAACATTAGCGTGAACCATATAAACCAGATAACCAAAACATTAGCGCGTCAATAAGAGTAAGTAATATGACATGCTAACAGAAACCTCCCGAAATGTTTGGGTAGGGAAGAAACCATGGATTTTACTTAGATTGATGCAACTCCTGAAAATTTCTCGACCGCCTTTGAATCCATCCAGGTTAACAATGACAAGGATCAAGTCACGTTGTTGTTTTTCTTGGCGGACAAAGATCCTCTTTGAGATGCCTCAACGGTTTTTCTGGGCGGACAAAGATCTTTTTTCAAGCCTCAGCTGGTATCCAGGTTCTCATTTCTAATTCCCTCAATCCCTTATGTAGTGAATTTATACAAAACTAGATATCGATAATGAAAATATCAGTAAAATTAGCTGTAAAGAAAGACCCAGAGCGTAATAAAGCGTAATTTTTTGGACATTCAGAGATTGATATTTGAAATTATTGGAGATTTCTACGTATTTTCTTTTATAATACCTTAACTTTATATCATTTCTATATTAACATTTTTGTGGATCTATCATCGAGACGATCTAAATTCCGATAAAACATTATTGATATATAGACAATCTTTCTATTTTAGGTTAATTTTGAGACTAAAAGAAGATTACACTTAATTAGTGAATTAGAAACTAATGAAATGTTTTATTGTGTGTATTACGAAGGGGAAATATATTATTTTTTTATATGAATTTTTTGAATTGATATTGAATAACTTAGTGATATATTACATATTTATGTCACGTGAAGCATGCAGAAAATGTTGGCACAGTACGAAAATTTTTCAGAAGGAAGTAAAGCAACGAGTACAACAAAAGAGCAAGATGTCCAGGTGATGGCTCCTTTTGATATAAATATAACAACTCATTTTCATCTCTTTTTTTTTTTTTTTTAATAACAGTGTTGAGATCTAATATAATGTTTCCTTACTTCGGATGATAATTGATCTTATATTTAATTATATATGAATTTTGATTAAATTTATGTGCCATATAATGTGTTAATTTTATAATTTTTACTTAAATTTATGAGTCTTTAGCTTCTGCAGTTGAGGATTTTGACTTAGTCATTCCGAAAGGCCCCGCAGAGACAGACCTACCAATCTCTGCGAGATAAAAGATTACACATTTGCAAAAAGCATTCCAAGCCCTTCAAGACCAGAATTGAAAATTGCAAGCAAAAAACTCAAATCAGACATCGCTCACCTCAGAACGAAGAGCTGGAGAAGATGGAGCGGACGGAGAAGGGTTAATATCGCTTCCGACACCCGAAAGAAGCTGACTTCTGTGTGTTCTCCTCGTTACAGGCGTGTGTTGCACCGAAATATCAGCAACCCAATGCGTGTCCAATGCAGACATTCCCGATGCATGGCCTTCTAATAGCATTGATTTATCAATATATCTGGTCAAGCTCACCATTCCAGCTGCAGTTCGTGTTGACATAGTCATCAATGTCAGGTCAAAGCAAAACGCGCAATGCAAAACGTGCCACATAAAAAGTAGTTTGACATATTCCTGGCTAATAAGTCGCCTAGTATCTACACCAAATTCTTATTCCGTAAAAATAATTTAATTCACTGGATGTGTTGACTTTACGAATCCATGAAACTCACCGTCATTGCGGGCAGTATGGAGTCGCTCAAACGCCACCATGTATTCCATTGAGCAAATGCCTGGTCCCGTCGCCCGTCGAGCCACAAACATCAAAGATCGATCTCTCAATTTTGTAATTGCACAACTGAGGATCATCTCTCATTATGTAAGATGTGAAACATTGCAGATGATGGTCCTCAAAGAGATCCGATCAGATAAGTACTTGCATTTTATTTTGCAGTAAGGGGCGACAGAAACAAATGGAATTTTATCACGAATGTGCAGCTTATAATGCAGCGGAGGGGTGGAGAAACAAATGGAAGTTTATCAAAGAATGCATGTAACACTTGGCTTTCTCTCTAACTTTGCTAACTCAACACGTGGTTTCATCTTAATAAAAATTGGCCCCAACTGGACTTTGGATAATGCAAACATCTGTCTTGCATGCAGGACATGCAGAAAAGGTACCAAAAACTTAGGACAAACTAAGTTGTGTTTAAAATGTTGGCATATCAACCGTACTTTGCATCGAACAACGTGAAGGCTGCAATAAGACCCCAATTATTTTTCGAACCAAAACTTTGGTTAAAAGATTGTTGAATCAAAATTCCGAACATTAAACTTTGGTTAAAATGCCAAAACACTGAAAATAAAACGGTCAAACTATGAACTAATGCTTGGTCAGCGAATGATCGATCGCTAATAGTCCCAGGCAGGGACTAATAAAGACTAAATATACACACTAGATTAGACCACATCCCATGAGTATTATTATAGGAAACTTTATTTAATAAACTTGAGATTGGTAAACATTTCAGAACACATAGCATGAGTATTATTATAGGAAACTTTATTTAATAAACTTGTAAACTTGAGATTGGTAAAATTGTAGTGAGCAAGTACATGTAGGTCATATGTTATGGATACAGGATAATATGGGTTATATGTTATGGATGCAAGATGAGAATTTTTTAATAATAAATTGAATAAAAAATTTGGATGTGTTTTTTTAAGTGGTTATAGGTTTAAATTTAAAGGGTGAGAGTAACTATATTTTGGTAAATTTTAGTAATGAAATTTTTGTGTAGAGTGAGTTTTTTATTTTACAAATAAGGGAATTTTATACATTAATTTGGTGTTGGTTTAGTTGTGACCTTAAAAATAGATTATCTTTTCTATAACTTGAGTGACCCTAATGATTAAGAACACGTGTTTCTTTGTAAGAGGTGATAGGCTCAAATCCAGAGCAAGGTATAGTATGTACATTTTCTTATACTTTCATAGTCAAATTGCTATATGAAAGTAGGTCCATTGTCCCATAAACAAGAGAGTCTTATACACCAATTTAATGTCTACCTTAAACGCGACCTTAAAAATATATTATTATTATTTATTATAATCTTATTAATTAAAATTTTAAGAGTATAATTACTTTATTGATTAAAAGGTTTTAGGATTTTTAAATCAACCCATAATCTTGAAAAATCTTAAAATGGCTTAAAATTATTTTCTATAAATTGTTTGCTCTATCAAAGCTATTTTCTATAAATTACTTGCTCTGTCAAACTTTGATAGGAATGAACTTTTCCAAACCACCTTAACTAATGTATATACTTCACCAACAATACGTATGGCAATGTAACTAATGTATATACTTCACCAACAATACGTATGGCAATGTACTTGTTTGTAATTTTTCATAATGATTAAGTACTCACTTCATTTAATTTTAAATTTATTCTATGAAATTGGGCTTTTTTTCTTATTATCTAATAAGTGATGGTGAGATTTTTTCTTATTATTTAACAGGTCCTCTAAAATCATGTTTATGATAAAGGGAGATAACCTGATAGAGTGGTGTGTGAATGGATTGATACTTTGATGAATTGATGGGTCAATGTCTTGATATCCTAATGTACTAATGCTTTAATACCTTGTTGAATTGATGGGATGATGTTTTGATAGGTTGATGAATGGATTCCTTAATGGCTCGATCATATAACCTCATGACCTAATCACCAAATACTCTCATTACCCAAATACATTAAGTAGCAACATAGGCCGAGTGAAGTTCTAATAACACTTGATAAGTCTAAATTTGGTCTATCTAACAATATAATTAGGCAATCCAAAACAATTAAATACAAATCAATAAAGTTTATACTCCTTTGATGATAATTTTTTAATTAATACTAGGAAATATTTATATTGATACAAAAGATGCAGTGTAGGATTGTTGTAAGAGTATATTAGAAGAGGATTCCTACCTAGAGGATACATAATAATCCATTCTAGAGTAACTTCCTACTAATGTTGGAATAGGGAATTTCCAATAAATCAAATTCTGGAAACATAAATTTTGCAAAAAATTCCTAAGAGAAGACATATATTGTAGTACATTCAAAAGTCAAAAAAGGGAAAAACGTTTCACATTTAGGAGCCTCATTCTCTATTATGTCAATGATAGGGTCATCCATAGAATGTTGATGTGGCAATGTTGGTTTTTGTAATTGCTAGTCATTTGCTTCCTTGAGGGATTTCCCAAGATGTACATTTATAAGACTGAGACGATGTGTTCTTGATGCAAAAACAATTAAGGTATGGGATGGATTGCAGATTAGATGGGGTTGGAGTTATAAATTTTCTTTCTCAAGAACCAATAAGTGTTGAGTTTGTTGTACCATGGAGCTCATGACAACTTAATTTCTCACAATTTCTGATTGTTGAGGGAAATTGGTTTTCCCTTCCATCAAATTTTTCACAAAGGTCCTACAATTGGTTTTTCAAGTTCTTGATCTTGTCTTGTTGATCACTTTCTAATGCATGTCTTATCCCTCAAATCTTAGTGTAATCCATGTGTTGGTTTTGTAGCAAGTACCCTTGTTGCTTAGTTGTTGTTGATGGTTGTCAAGATGGATTTCTATCCTTACTATGAAAAGGGACACATAGTGAAAGTTCAATGTTGCACCACCTTCAGACATGTTGAATCCTTTAGAGATAATGAATGGAGAGTTCCCAACCCTTTGTTGATTTGTGCCACCTTACATGCTCCTATATCACAGAAGGTCAAAACCTAGTGGGCCTCCAGAACACAACATGAAATAAAAATGATGTGGGAATGGAGGTAGGTGGTGCTAGAAAATATGATCCATCCAAGAGAACCAAGGAAACCACACCCAAATTAGAGAGGCCATGGGCCCATTGTCATAATTGGAGCAGATCCGCTATACGAGTAGATAAATCAAAGGTCAAATAGGGTAACCTTGAGTTAGAAGAAGTTGCAACCAAACCAAGGGAGTATGCCTAATGTCGTTTGAATATGCCTACCATGAGATAAGTAAAAAATTTGTCCCATCTACATGAGATGACGAGATCATAAGCGAGGGTGGTCAATATGGAGGGCATGTTAAGGTGATGGGAAGGTCTTATCGACCATTTCCCACTGGCATTGTAATGAATGTCCACACATTGATTCTTGAGGTGACTTCAGTTTGTACATTGAGTCAGACTTGAGTGGTGGTGGGTTTATGGAATGGGTTGCACATACTCCATAAAATTGATTGAAATAATCCCCATTTCCCTTTTTGTTGTAAGGTTTGCTAACTTGTTCATATCTTGATTTTGGTGCCCTAGGAAAAGATAATATGAAACCAAGTCTAGAGTGACTTTCTCTTGTTGGATTCACTCGAAGATGGAATCCAACTGATAATCTTGTGAAGCAAGTTTGAAGTGTAAAGATTTGACGATTAATATTGAGTCTCCAATCATCACCAACTTTGAAGCATTACTATCTTTCACAAGGTTTAATCTTTGCAATAGAGCATACAATTCTACCACATTATTAGTAGTTACTCATATACTCCAAGCACAAGTATACGCTTTTGTCCTCCTCGAGTTATAGATACCCCGCAATTCTTGCAACGAGTCCTTGCTAAAGATTCTCAACAATTTTCTATCTTACCAAATTTACATAATAAGACTTAAAATCTCAATCCCACTTTAATATTGCTTCGAGCCATTAATTATAGTATTGGTTATTGAATTATGCTTATACATTTTAATAACATTTCCCACACATTTGTTTTAGACTCTTTAAAGCCAAATCTTTCACAAAGAACTATGTGAATTATGCCTAACAACGCTTCTTAATCACCATATATCTCATAGAACGACTTTGACAAACAAGAATGCTACCTCATATGCCACCATAACATGTCACCATAACATATAGCATACAACCACATTCTCTGAAACTATTAATATTTGTGAAACTATAGCTCCATTACATAGGTCAATATATGCCAACCTTTAGATTTAACCAAATTAAAATTAAAATCTAATAGATAGCCTATACTATCCTCTGCATTAATAAAACTATAGTTCCATAAGTATTGTTTGCCATTCTCTTACAAATATGTAATGTACTCGGTGGAGTGGGTTTTGTTTGTAAAGATCCCATGAGTGAGGAAAGGGATAGCCTCATCTTTATGTAGAAACAGTGGGAGATACGTTCACATGAACGCTGTAAATCCCAATGTTGGGAGGCGAAAAACGCTCGGAACAAGGACACGAAGAGTAGTTCTTACTTTATAGCCAACGGGCTAAACCCACGTAGCCTTGTGAAAACAAACCCCAATGTTAGATGAGTGCCATCACGTGATCGGGTCACGCGGTTTCTATTACATATTACTAATTGATTTGGAAATCCAGATTTTATGTCATGTAAACATATCGCTATCTGCTGACCTGTCAATGTCGTGTAAGTACGAAGAGAACAAGGAAAGGTCGCAATCACTTGATGTGTTCCCAATTGCGCGCCGTCGACGGAATCTAAGATTTAGGTGAGCTGTCATTTTGGCTACGGTAAGCCTGAGCATAATATGCTTATCGATTTCTTTAAAGGCGATGGGATAGGCTCTGGATCACGAAGTCTATGAATAAAATTGTTGATCTCTTTGGCAGAGAAGAAGCTACAGTATCACCAATTTGGATCACTACTATCTGTTTGTCACAGAGGAAGAAGTACGCGCAATGGGATTGTTGGATCAGCTCTGGGATGATACTCTGGCAGGCCCTCGCCCTGAGAACGGCCTCCGAAAACTCAGGAAGACTGGTTCTACTATTTCCGCCATGGCACCCTACTCCAGTCCAGGTTAGTTTCTTTGCAACAATGGTTGCTGTTATTTGTATTTGATCCCCAAGTCTACACAATTATATTGACTAGAATGAATCCATGTTGACTCACACTAATTTACTGCCCCACCTACAGCACAGACCTAATTAAGCCACAAAGATTTACCCTATATATCTATCTGTACCCACTTGGGCAGTATCCCTGAATGGAATTATGTCAGTCCTAACATCAATATACCCTATGATGGAGAGAATTGCGTTAGTACTAATATTCAAATAAGTTAGACATTCCATAGTTACGATTTTTATGTGGTTAATGGTTTTTTTGGATTTGTTAATTCCGGTGAATAGGTTTATTTATTAATTTTGTGGGTTTTGGTGTAATAGCAATTGTAGTTGTGGATTTGTTAATTCTGGTGATAAGTCTATTTACTAATTTTGTGGGTTTTGATGTAATGGCAATCATGGTTCTAACAAATAGTATCTGACCCATACCAACCCAAAATAAGTACCTATACCAACCCAAAATAAGTAGTATTTGGGCCAAAAATCTTGAGTTGAAATAACACCAAACTTAACTCTAAAAAAATAAACCAAATATCTTGAATTGGAATCACTTCTCTTCAATTGAAATCACACCCAACTTGCCTCTTGAGAAAATAAACCAAAACTCCGGCATCTTTTTGATTTATTAATATTTATGTGCAATTTCATGACATAGAGATTTGTTTCGAGGAGATTTCAATGTAGTTAATATTTGGTCATGGAGGAGATTTCAAGTTAGTTAATATTTGGTCATGGATTATTTGCAGAGGCTGCAGAGGCTTTAAGCAGGTTGACGGAACACAGAGCTAATGCAGAGTTCCAGCCATCGAATGATGAGAAGAAACAAGTAACGCAGAGTATCACCATTATTAAGTCTCCTGGTTATTCTCGTTCACTCTCTTTGGATAGTCCCCTTTCCCCGGCAGGCTCAAGCCCTCCTATGTCGCCATCTTCTTGTAAGTAGCCTTCATCTGGTTTCTATCGGTTTGGCATCAATGAATTTCTTTCCTATCGTTTACTATGCAATTCATCAATCAGAGTACATTACATTTATCTTTGATGGATTGGGGATTTTGTTTGACAGTGACACCACGAGAACGAGAGAATCCATGGCGAAGTAATAAGTACGGAAATAACGTTCCAGGTGCTGCGAAGAAGGGATCTGAAAAATCCAGAAGAAGCCAGAAGCTCAACTGGTTATGACTGGTCAGTTTTTCGTTATATATATATATATATATATATAAATGTAATAATATGGTATTATGTAGAATATATATGTGTGTAATAAAAAGGGTATTATGTAGCGGTGATTGAGATTCACAATTATAACATTGCAGGGTACTCATGAGGAGTGGTGACTGAAGAATATTCATTTCATGTCCGCGGGGTCACTGTTAATAACGACAAATACTTTCCCACGACGGGAATACAAATCCGAGTTGTACAGAGAGTTTGCGGAGTTAGTTCTACGCCGACGAGAGTATATTTTGTAAATAGTTTTATGTTAAGTTTGTTTCTTTTAGGATATCTCTTAGTACAGAGTAAGCAACTAAGTCTGATTTTGGAGTTTTGGTATTTGGACTCCATTTATAAGTAGTTTTATTGGGTGTCTAAGTTTTTTTATGGCGGAGATTTAGAAAGGTCCATTTGCTAATTGCTCTATCTAGACTTGAGAGTTACTGTAAATAAGCAAAAATGACAATCTAAAAAGGTCTATCTGCTAATTGCTCTATCTCCACCTAAAAAATACTAAAAATATAGTAAAACCAAACCTCCTCACCTGTTAAACTATATCTTCTAAACAATCTTTTTTATTTTCTATAATTTCTTACTTCCATCCAAATAATCAACATTATCCCATTACAGCCACTGAAATCATGTCTACCGAATAGTAGCTACTAGCCTGCTCTGCGTTTACGTTCCTTTTACTAGGCTGCAACTTTTATAGCATTAAAACTGCGCAACCACGCTTGTCTTGGCTTGTAGAAATTGATGACATGGAACAATTTTCTTTGTAATGACAATGTAATCTTAGAGTTTAGATGGATAAAACTACACTTGCTATGGAATAGACAACTATCATTATGAGCGTGCACGGGTCTAACTGTATTAGGGAAACTATCATTAAGAGCGTGCACTGGTCTAACCGTATTGAGGATATATATTTTGATTATTGATTGCTGATATATATTTTGATTATTAGTTGTTATTTGTTAGGATGAAATAATGGTTTATTTGTCCATGTTTGAAGAGTTAATATGATTATTTACATTACATTGTCTATTTGGCTTGGCTTGGCTTGGCTTGACTTTGCGTTACATTTTACGGTTTATATTATTTCATTTTGTTTTGTGCAGAGGTATATTTTATAATTTATTATAATTATTGTGAGACAAAAAATTTTCGGAAAAAATCATGTAAAAAAATATATGTTTTTGGTTCATTGTTGGAACAAGATGAAAAATCTGTAATAGCTATAAATAAAGAATACAGAAGACTTAGTCAAAAAATAAGAAAAATTCTAAACAATATTTAAATAATAAGTCAAAGATATCAAATAGTATTAATATTATTTAATCATAAATGAGAAATTATTTGTTTTTTGTTAAACAAAAAATTTTATAAGGATTTATATTATCTATCTATCTATCTATATATATATATTATATATAAATATAATATCAAAATATAATTTAAGCACATAGTTCAAACTATTTAAATAATTATATATTAATTAAATATTATATATATAAAAAGATTATGGATTACAAGTAATAGTTGACCTGACTGAAATTAGAGAAACTAAATATTCAAAAATAATAAGAATAATAAAAATAATAATAAAATTGCAAAAATAAATAAAGTATTATTATTAAAATAAGATAAACGTTATAAGTTAATACTAAGAAAAATAATTCACATTATTAAGACAAAAAAAAATATATAAAACAAATGTGTAACTAAGGAGCTATTATAATTTTTCTTTTTATAATTAACTAAGAAAATTAATAATTTAAATTGTGGTAATAATTAAAAAATATAAATAAATTAAAACCTAGATTCTCAAACTAACTCTCATTAGACTAAAAAATTCCGGAAAAATACTTTCTTAAAGAAATGAAATGAGTTAAATTATATCATTATATCTATCTATATATAAAGGTTGAAGAAATAAAATCTATTTTCATAGAAAATGGGTTGGGGATAATGATAAAAAAGGAGGCAAACTCTTGAAGCAATACAAAATCGACTCAATTTTAAAAATCTAAGAAAAATGAAGAAAAAAAGAACTCAAGGAAAACTAGAAGAACCATTAGGAGGAAAGTGCTGAGATCTAACAATTATTTTCCATCCATCATCTCCTTGTTAGATGGATCGAACCCTTCTCAATTTCAATGGCTTCCCTAAACTTACAGTGATGAAAATGAGAAATCTTCGCAATGACCTTAGCCTCCTCAATGAACATATGATGCTTTGTCTTCTTAGCATGTTCAGCCAAAGCTTAAGAGTGGGTTCTCCCATGTTTGACATCAATCGCCTATTCCTTAATCCTTTGATTTATAGACCGACCGGTTTCACCAATGCATGTGGAACCTTCTCCCATGTTTGACATCAACCGCTTGTTCCTTAATCCTTTGATTTATAGACCGAGCCGTTTCACCAATGTATGAGGTTTCATAAGAACACAAGATCACATAAACCCCTTTCATATCCATATCGTTCACTGAGTCTTTAACAAATTTTAAGGAACTTCTTTGGAAATGCTTTCATATTCCTTATATTTTCACTTTGGATTACATTTTCAATTCAGAGTTGATAAGTGTTATTTCTATAAAAAATTAATTAAATTATATATATATTATTATATAAATATATAATATATATATTTATTTATTTATTTATTTATTAAGCTTGGCGCGCACATCTTCACATGTCCACCAGGTGAGGAAATTGACTTCAGTGACTTCAACAGCAAAAATGCCCCTAACACTGTAATCCAATCCCTTATGGATTAATAAATAATCTCATTTTTATTAAAATATTAATAACTTATTTTTATTAGACTTGTTTAGTGTATTATTAGAATTAAAATCAAAATTGTAACAAATTGATATCGAAATTAAAAAAAAATATTATAATAATAATAAAAACTTTCTAAATGTAAAAAGACGTTTTTATTTTTAAATAATATATTTCAATACAAACTTCTGATATTTATATAGAAAAAGGACTTTAATGGTTAAATAAACATTTAATTACAAATGATTTTATTTTAATAAATATTTTAATTAAAAAAGAATTAAATTTTAAATAAACATTTCAATTCCCACTTTCACAAGAATAAATTTATGTCATGATGGACGCATTTACTAATATATTAATAAAAAAAAAACATTTGAATGTTGATAATGTAAATCATAAATAATGTTGATAATGTTGATTTGAAAGACATTCAAACTCTACCCTCCTCTGGTTTTGAACTTGTGACCTCTCAAGAGAAAACACATGCTCTTAACCATTAGGCCCACTCACACTGTATTTCAATGCTCAGTAAATATAAAATATAATCCAAATCACGTTGAATTTTTTTTTTATTCATTATACATTATTTTTTTTTATTTTTCCACTCTCACACGCACTCTTTATATATATAACAGGGTAGACATATGTTTTCCTATTATATATATATAAAATATATATATATAAACTCTTTTTCTATTAGACTAGGGTAGATCCTATTTATCAAGAGCTCAAGTGATCAAACTTTTGATGTACAATTTTTCCCTTCAACTTCGAGGTACACTAAAAGGTTTTGCAACTTAAAAATTGATCATTTTCAGCTTGATAAATCCTAGGGATTTACACCTCAAATATATGATCCCTCTTGGGGCATGATAGATTATGGGTTAAGAATGAACTGTAAAATCTAAACAATAATTTCTTTATAATCTTGAAGAAAATCATATATTAATATATATATTATATATATTATATATTAATATTATATATATATATATATATTATTTGAACTGATATTAAGGTTTTGGCGGCATATAACTATTGACTCATACACCATTAAACCATATATACAAATTTGTACTGATGTTAAGGTTCCATATCCACGGCATTGTACAAGATCCCGATACTTGGTACATTCTTTAAATGCATTCAAATGATCGATTCATTGAACAGGTGGAAAGATCCCATCGAGGATCCTCCTGGTTACTTATACACACAAGTCTATGGTTTTCACTGTCACATGGGCCCTCGTACATAGCTCCACGCGGCAAAAATCTACGCTAGGAAATGTCAACTCCGTCTGACCTTACCATTTGTCTGGGTTGTCTGTCGTTGATCTTTCACTGGCCATCGGACGGTGGAGCTGAGCTAGAGTTTAACCTAACTAACTCTGGGCACTGAAACCTTGAGCTTCCATTGTTGTCATTTTTCGGTGTTGCGCTGCTCTGCGAGGGTTCTGGTTTTTGTGCTTTCCATGAGGTGATAGCCAAGGAGGTTGGTACCACCATCCTAGCAGGTATAACTCGCAGTTCTGCAAACCCAAGCTTTAATTTATGGTGTTGGAAGTCAGTTAGGAGCTTAGGCATTGATTTCACAACCGTGCTAAAGCTTTCTTGCCATGTTCAGGGGAGGCCTTTACAGTTCTGGGCACGAAGGAAAATAGCATGCTCACAAGACCATCCACAACAGGTATGTTCACATAACAAGGCAATTTCTCCCGTTGAAAGGTTGAGCACATTCACAATGCAGGAGGGTTTATCATTATAGCTTGTTATTTAACTTAAAGGTTGAGATACTAAGGGTTTTCTCCTATTCGTGCAGGCTCGTGACTTGTTGAGGTAGTGCTCTTAAATCAGGTAAGACCCATTTCGATTTATGGAATGAGACTATGTATAGAATAGTTAATTTATTTATTCGACCGTTAATGACTAACTCATAAACGATGAACGCAGGTAACCCATCTATCAGAGGGATTTCAGATTGGGACTGAAACCCTTGAGTGCATAACACTGATTGCATTTCAGTGGATTTTTAGGTTGGAACTAATCCTTGGGCTTCGATCGCAATTAAATTTATTCGAAGGTTTGATATGAGGGCTTCAGAGAAAGAGGGTTTATCTGATGACGCAATAGGGTAGATTTTAGCTAGACACTTGTAGTCTTGAACTGAAATGTTCCGGTTTGTTTGTCCAACCACAACTGTCTTATTTTCTTCAGTTTTTGATATGTCATTTTGCAACGTTTAAAGGCCTTCGAGCCTGTCTCTAGACATGCTGTATAAAGACTGTAATTACTATTTTTCTTAGGTTTGAAAGGAAGTCGATAAGGCTGTAATTCGGCTGTCCTGTTGGCTTCATTACTGTCTGGTCTATTATGTTGAAACAATTATTAACTCTTATCTTCTTTTTGGTCTTGTGGTGTTAAGAAGGAATTATTGTGATTTTTCTTATTTTTGTTACTGTGTTAATTTCTACAGCCGAATTCCTACAAGAATCACAGGTTCTGATATATTTATTTATATGTATGTGAATTACCTATGATGTCCTTTATTAATGTCATCATGCTAAGATGATTAATGACTATTTCTTCTATGTTCGTTAATAGTTACAACTTACACATATTTCTATGGATAGAATGTAATACAACAACAATAAATTAAAAGTAAATAACTGTGTTCAAGTAGGGTTTTATACCGGTATGTTGTTTTTCTTAATTTCATTCATGCGATAGATGGATACTGTGAATATAGGTGTAACTGTCTTGTCAATATGAGTTAGCGAATCATCTTCTGGCTATTCGGACAACATTTACATCTACATTATGTATTACCACCTGTACTTTATTTGTTAAGAGCTACGGTGTAATGTCTATTAACCTGTAAGATAAATATGCATATCTACTAGACAATTAAATTTTATATATCTTCGACAAACCATTGATATAGTTCAACAATAAATTCCTTTAAAAGTTTAATGCTTCAGATTATTTGAAAAACTTGTAATGTATTTGCATTCGAAAGGTCTCTCCTCCCAACCGCGAGTCTGTCAATTACGTCCAGACTCTCCCCCAAGCACCTTCTATTCTTTATGCTGGATTTAGTCTAGTCATAGTCAATACTTTAGCCTCAGGACTCCGGTCTAGCCATTATCTCTATACTCACTAGTCGAATCTGTCGAGCCAATTTTACCACTGGTTTATTCCACCCAGCTCTAGGACCATTTTCTACTCTTCTTCCCTCTCTATATTACCCTTCTTAGGCAAAGGGTAACTATTTGTTGGCAACTATTCTTTTAAATAAACAAAAACAGCTTCATTTTTTTAAAGTATTATTACCTATAATCTAGGTAGTTATCATCTATATTATTCATCAAAATATAATAATATTTAAAGGTCTTTTAGTAAAACATTCACTTAATGATTTCAGTAATATTTTATGCAAATAGGAGTGTTACATCTCCTCCCCCCCCCCCCCCCCCAATAAGAGGAACACTGTCCCCAGTGTTCTCTACCTATTCAGAAAACAATGCTGGATAAGCCTTTTGCATGAATTCTTTCTCTTCCCAAATGGCCTCTTCCAGGCCAAAGTGATTCCATTGCACTTTAACCTGAGTGATGGTTTGCTTTCGCAAGTTGGTTTCCCGTTGATCGAGAATACGAAGAGGTTTTTCTAGGAACTCTCCTTTCGGTTCGACTTGCACCAAAACAAAATTTCAATTATTAAAAAAAACATACAACAAAAAGGTATATCCAGCCTTATGCCCATTAACCTTTTTACCTAGATACTTTCCCAATCAATAATGTGCTGAGGGTTATACACATATTTCTTCAGTAAAGATACATGAAATACATTGTGGACCCAAATGTGGCTTGGTAGCGCAAACTTATAGGCCACCGGTCCAATTCTTTCCAAGACTTAGAAAGGCCTGCAGTATTGGGGTGCTAGTTTAGCACAACCCCACCACTGCAAGGAACCTTTCCTGGGCTTCACCCTCAGGTAAACGTGATATCCGGGTTGAAATTCTCTGTAAGTCCTCTTCTTATCTGCATACACCTTTTGCATATCCTAGGCTGCCCTCAATTTTTGTCGGAATTTCTTAACATCCTCCTCCATTTCTACTAGCATGTCAGGACCTAGTGCTAGTTTATTCACTGGATTATTCCAATCTATGGGTACTCTGCATTTTCTCTCGTATAATACCTCGAAAGGACTCATGCCTAATGATTCGTGATGTCCATTATTATATGCAAATTCCACTAGATGGAGGTAGTCCTCCCACTTGTGTGGTTGCTGCATCACGAACATACGTAGCATGTCTTCTAAATCTTGATTTACTTGTTCAGTCTGCCCATCTGTTTGAGGATGGTAGGCAGTACTAAACTGGATTTGAGTATCCAATCCTGTAAAGAGAGTCTTCTAGAAGGTGGATGTAAATTTCACGTCCCTATCTGAATCACCACCTTGGGTATCCCGTGTAAGCAAAATATCTCCATAAATATTTTTGCGATTTCCAAGGTTTTAAATGTGGAATTCACAGGTATGAAATGAGCTGTTTTACTCAATTTGTCTACCACCACCATAATTGAATCATGTTGCTTCCTTGTATGGGGTAAACCGGTGATGAAATCTAAGGATATCGTCTCCCATTTCCATTCCGAAATGGGCAAAGGTTGTAACAATCCGGCGAGATGTTGGTGTTATGCTTTCACCAGTCGGTACTCCAAACATTTGGATAGATATTCAGCAATGTCCCTTCTCAATCCCGGTCAAAAGTACCCTTTTTTGATGGGTGATAACATTTTCTAATACTCGGGGTGGCCCGCACAAGGTTTCTTATGAAACTTGTCTAATATCAATAATTTAATCGAGTTTTGGTTTGGAATATAAATTCTATCTTTAAAAGTAAGGAGGTTATCAAGATTGATACCAAATTCTATTTTCCTCTTTTTCAACAAGGCTTCTTTTGTCTGTTTCCAAGGAAGGTATACTCCGGATCTCTATTGGCTTCTTCCTTTATGATGTCAGGAATATTTGAGCTTACTTGGCTCATTTGGACTTCATAAATACAATGTAGTTTTCTGGTCAGTACGTCAGCCACATGGTTTTCCTTACCCTTTAAATGCTTCATCTCAAAGTCAAATTCACTTAAGAAAGCTGTCCATTTGGCCTGTAGAGCGTTTAAGTTCGGCTGATTAAAGAAATTGGTCAGACTATTATGATTTTTTAGAAGCAAAAATTTCTTCCTTAGTAGGTAGTGTCGCCACATTTTAAATGTGTGCACTACTACTGTTAATTCGAGGTCATAATTTGAATATCGTTGCTTATACTCCTTCAGCTTTTGAGATTCATAAGCAATCACCTTTCCTTCCTGTGTTAGCACACCAGTAACGCCCTCTTTGCTTGCATTTGTGCAAACCACGAAAGACTTGCCTGGATCTGCTACTTTTAGTACTGGTGCGGTGGTGAGCAGATGCTTTAATTTTTCAAAGCTTTGCTAACATTCAGCCATCCAGTGAAAAGCGCGACCCTTTTTCTGTTAGGAGGTCATTGGAAAAGCGATATTTGAAAACCCCTCAATGAATCTACGGTAGTATCTGGCTAATCCCAAGAATGATCTGATATCAGCGACATTCTTTGGGGCTGTCCATTCCATGATTGTTTTGATCTTTTCTGGATCTACTACAATGCCTTCTGTTGATATAACGTGACCAAATATTGAATTTTATTTTTGAAGAAGTCACACTTGCTAAATTTGGCATACAACTGATTTTCCCTTAATGTCCACAATACTATTATTAGGCGTTCCTTATGTTCTTCCAGATCATTAGAGTATATCAGAATATTATCTATAAAAGTCAGCAAAAACATATCTAGGTATGGTTGGAAAATACCATGCATTAGACTCATAAAGGTAGCTGGGGCATTTGTGAGGCTGAACGGCAAAACCATGAACTCGTAGTGACCATAACAAGTACGTAAGGCTGTATTATAAATGTCTTCATATTTTATTCTTATCTGATGGTATTCGGATCTTAGGTCGATTTTCAAGAACACTTTAGCCCCTTGCACTTGATCAAACAGATCGTCGATACGTGGTAGAGGATATTTATTCTTAATGGTTAGTTTGTTTAGCTGTCGGTAATCGATGCACAATCTGAGGGTTCCATCTTTTTTCCATACAAATAATACGGGAGCTTGTTTAGTCAGTTTAGTGTTCCTAAATTGATGTCATTAACTGTCAACCCGGGGCTCGTAAGCTGATGAAGTGAAGGTGTACTATATGTACTTAAGCAACCTCTTAAAACTTTTTGTCGTTTGGGGGTGTTGTTTGTGGTTAATTTATCTTCCTAAGATGGCGTGATGTATTTATAAACAGATGAGTGATGGTGTGTGTAAGGTGATTTCTAACTACTTGCTGAAAAGGAAAACTTGAAGGAAATAAATGAATTAAAATGAACTGAAAGCAAAGAACCACTTTCTAATGGCATTAGACACCATTCATGCTACTGCAAATAAAAGGTAAGAAAATCACTTAAAAGACCAATGATAATGTTTATCTCTTCCTAACTCTCTGCCTCTAACACATAGTACTGTGTAAGACACGATTAGGAAGTAGCTAAAGATAAGTCTAAGAAATGATACAAATGAGAAAAATCTACTTTAAAGACTAGTTATAATGTTTTGCTCTTTCTAACTCTCTGCTTCTAACACATAGTATTGTGTAAAGCATGATTAGAAAGTAGTTAAAGAGTAGTCTAGAAAGTACCCCAAGTCAGCTGCAAGTTATTAATATTCTAATCTCAAGAAGATAAACAATTTATAACAAAGAGACCATTCATATGTTAGCAGACAGATTTGAGAAATAAAACTAAAAATCAGCTATGAAAATAAAGTAAAAGGCAGCAACTTTGAATCTGTCAACTGAAACTACCACTAGATATAAAGCAAATACATAACACACAAGCAATCCCGGGTTAAAAACCTGCAAAAGAACAATGCGGATCAGCTTAAAATAAAGGCTGGAAATGAAATAACAGGAAAGTGAATTATGCTGTACATGTATCAAGAAAAGGAAATGCTGAATGAAAATAAGGAAATGCTGAAGATAAAATACTGTACAAGGCTAACATGAACAGGGGCCCTCCATTCATATAACCCAAAAAAGACTCAAGGTATTGAAGACTTCAGAACAACACTGCTTCTATTACTCCATGTGCAGAAAATTACAGTCCAGAGTGCTAGAACAACACTATTAAAACAGAGTCTTGGAATGCACTAAAATTATAACAGGTTTATAAAAACACAGCAAATAAAAAGTTAAATAAGCGTACGCAGACGCAAGTTTTTATAGGCATCTGAAAGATAGCCTAACGCGTACAGCTAAAACTGAAAAATAACTGACTGTCATGCGTAATTAAGGTTAAATTAACACGTCATAAGCCTGCGATAGTTGGAGGTTCTGGTCGTTATGGGCATTGAATCCAGAGTTGGATTATGTCTCCCACAACCTGCGTAACACGGACAAGTCACCGTTTGAGCTGACGTGACCCAACAGCTTACACATCACCGTTAAGCTGCCTTTGTTGACCGTAACTTGCCCCTTGTTGACCGGAGGTGCAGATGACGTGGATGGCTGAACCAATAACACAGGAACCTCGAGCACCTTGATTCCTAAGTGCCCATGTGGCTCATTTGGCAAAATGACACGTGGAACCTTGAGACTAACAAAAAGGCTGCGGAATCACCGGATGGCTGCGGAATCAACAGATGGCTGCGGAATCGGCAGAGGGCTGCGGAATGCCTGTAAATATGTCAAAATCTAAACAAAACAGTCACACATTAGCAAAGCTCACTTGATCATGCT